>OZ010603.1:57003039-57070539 GCA_963932145.1 Acanthosepion lycidas | reverse complement strand
CTATCTATCTAAGAAGTCTTTTCATATCTATCTATCTATCTATCTATCTAAGAAGTCTTTTCATATCTATCTATCTATCTATCTATCTATCTAAGAAGTCTTTTCATATATATCTAAGAAGTCTTTTCATATCTATCTAAGAAGTCTTTTCATATCTATCTATCTATCTATCTATCTATCTATCTATCTATCTATCTATCTATCTATCTATCTATATATATATATATATATATATATATATATATATATATATGCATGTATCTATATGTGTGTGAGTGTGCATCAATGTATGTACTTATGTATGTGAGTGACGTTGATATCTTCACATTATCTAAACCATAATGGGCAATATCGTTCTATTCCCTCTTCTAGTTAGATATTATAGCCCAATTTGCCGTCGGCGATGATAGTGCTCAAAAACAAACAAGTAAATATTTACTATGCATTTATTTAACTATGAGAGCCTGATGATTCGGTTTAAAACTGAAAAGCTAGACTACACTTACATAGATGATTTTCATATGGTGATGAAGGTTTGCGTCCAACTAGCCACACTTTCCAGAAGAACTGGCAACCGAGAAATGGTGCCAGGAAGTCTGCAGGCAGCTTTTCTAAGGTTTGAATTCGCAGTTTTCCTTTTCGCACACGGACTTGGAAACCCAGTCTCCTCTGCTATTTAACGCATAACTGGACGACGATAGATTCAGGGAATTTTTTTTTGTCTCAAAAGTATTATCGCGTAAAGCGAACAATGCAGGATCGAATGAGGTCGATTTTTCTTTCTGCACCAACAACTCTTACACCATCTCCACACACACACAGACACACACAGATACAGACACACACGCACACACATATATACATATTTCCATGTATCTCGAATATAAACTTCAAAGCTTCAAAGGACACGATACAACCCTAAACACGCAAACACACGCAGGTACTCTCTCTCTTTCTCTATCTCACTCACTCACACATAGACTCACACGCACACATTCCTTTATTGTCCTTTCTCTTCGCTAAAGTATTCTCATTCTATTTTACCCTTGGTATCTTAGTTTTATTATCTCCTTGCTTGGGGTGAAATGATCTATCTGTCTATCTATCTATCTATCTATCTATCTATATATATATATATATATATATATATATATATATATATATATATATATAATACCACAATGTAATTGGTAGGGATTATTACAAAGAGGACGTTTCAGTTCGTATGATTGCTATATGATACTGAGCAAATTATAAGAATAATTACGAAAAAACCTTAAAAATCAGTTGTCAGTAATAAATTTATTTTGATGAATATAAGCATTCGATGAATATCTACATTTTATGAAAATTTTTATATTTTAATTAATTTCATATATATATATATATATATATATATATATATATATATATATATATATATATATATATATATATATATATATATATATATATATATATATATATAGATAGATAGATATGAAGGCATATCTTCTGAATAAAATCATATCTAATCAAAAAACGTACCTTAACGTAAATATTGACAACATATTATGAAATGGCTTAAGTCTGATTTTATTTAATATATTTTCTGTTTATACGTTATATATATATATATATATATATATATATATATATATATATATGTCATTTATTGAAGTAAATGCTCTGTTTTTTTTTAATTATGCACTATTAATTCCATATACCAGCAAGAATGTTCGGGAAATTTCGTAGAAAATATGCGCTCTTCTACAGGAATCGAACCTGTAACCCTTATGGTAACAGCACATCATTTAGCCATATAGAAGTGTCTGGTTAGCAAAGTCCGAATTGTTTTTTTTTTGTTTTTTTTTAAGCGTTTTACCTCAAGCTAGACAGGAAGCCACTAGCACGCAAGGGGTTACAGAGAGTTGTAGCTAGAGCAAATAGGAGTGATAGAGGAAAGAATGAAGAGAAGGATAAAAGATAGATCAAGGTAACTGGAGATGTCGATTGACATTAGATTTGAATAGTTGAAGATTATAGCTATCAGGGAAACAGAAAGAGGCGAGGAAGTTCCACAGGCGAGAGGTGCGAGACATGTAGATATTGGAGTAGAAAAGACGGCCACATTTAACGACTTTCAATACACGGTTTGACAGGAATGATTGTAATAAGTCAATCAATCAACTTGAAATTCCATGACCATGAAGCTTGCGAAGAAGGCCGACATGCCAAACGCTTTGGAGATATCTAGAGCCAGAGATATCCAGCGTTCTTAAAGACAGGAACAATGGATATATATATATATATATATATATATATATATATATATATATATATATATATATATGTTCGATGTATATGGTTCCGACGGCCACGAACTAATTATCTTCTCAGACTGACTCGAGGATTGCACAAAAGACCACAAACAGTACAAGAGAATTTATTGTATCCAAGTGCAGCAGGAACACTGTCAGCTGTCTCATTTTGCATCAACATTCCATTCAAGAACTTTGAAGAGGTAGCTATGAAGAGATCAGAGTATCATTCTGGCTGCCATTCAGGAATAAAGCATCAGTCGACTACGCGATATATATATATATATATATATATATATATATATATATATATATATATATATATATATATAATCAGCTACAGTCGAAAAAAAAAAGATGGCTAAATGAGCGAGTGCAAGGTAAAAAAAAAACAACGAAACGGCACAATGATAACGTCTTCTTACAGTTCCGCACTGGCGGACGCACTCGAGCGAAGGCACACGCGTTGGGACGCACACATAACCGCAGACGTGCACAAGCGCAAACCCGAATACAGAGAATGCAGAAGAAAATTTACACCAGTGTTAAATATGGATAAGAAGAAAGATATCGAGAAAATATAAGCAGTAAATTACTGATATCCCATGCAGAGTGGACGGACATACACACTGGTGTGACAATGTCAATTTTGATGGCACATTTTAGTGAGAGATTGATTTTGTTGCTTCGTTTTGTCTTTTTACAAAAGGTGGGGTGATGGGGCTTAACTCTTAACCGTCGAACAATGTAGACGTTGTCTCTGTTGTGTCTGGATCTGCTCCTCAGTGTGGTGAGAGAGTGACCCCGCTGGAATATTTAGAGATGAATACATCGACGTAAATAAAATAGTTAAGTTCGAATTCCCTTTGTTGATTTTTTATTTATCTTTGAACCGAAACAACGATCAACGGCCGTGAAAGAAGAAGGCAACTTTATGATCGAATCGACGTCGTCGCTAAGACCATCCTCAGAAGGGGCTATACAACCTATACGGCATATCAACCTCTATCGTTTATTTAATGCCGAACTATTGTCACGCAACTTTATACCTTCAACCACAGATAAAAGGTATTGTTGGTAATTCTATTATAAATAGGTAGTGTTGGTAATTTTACTATAAATAGGTATTGTTGCAATTATTTATATAAAATATATTGTTGCTGTTTTTATTATAATAATGTATTTTTAAACTTTCATAGTGTTCTTTTTTTGTTTGGGAGGCACGGTGGAGTAATGGATAGCGGCTCGGATTGAGGAATTGTCGAGTTGAGTTCGAATTCTAGTCGAATCCATTATATTGGGAAATCCTTTTCTTCTAACTCCCCAGCTATGGGTAAATAGCAGGATAGACCAGGTTTTTATAGCCTTGGATGACAACTGGTCTACCAGAAAAAAATGGCAACCTACTGCGGAAAAAAAATCTGCCTGTGTAACTGTTCACTCTTTGCCCATAGCTGGGACACGAACATGTCCAACCACCCCAGGTCAGGGGAACAACAGCAATTAAGAGGTGGTTCCACGCTGTTCAAATCCTCCAATCTCCTGATCAGACGCCTTTCTGTCGTCATACCCAGGGATGCATTTTACAGATACTTTCGGAAAGCCAAGGCGTTGTTTGACTCACCATCGTTAGATTTCTAATTTTTTTCTTATTTTCTTTTAGCAGCAACTCCTCTTAACCACAACTTTTTTTTTTATCTCTTAATAAATTACTTATTACGTCATACCTACGTCATCCGGCTGAGTTCCTTGAGGTAGGGCGGATTAATCGGTCCGTTTGACTCATTTCTATTGTCGTTATGAAGCAAACTAATTGTCTTTAGTTTTGGGGTACTTCACTTGCAATGTGTGCATATATTTTAACATATTTACATTCTCAACTTGTTATTACCACAACGTTTCAACCTTGGCAGCCCCTGACGCTCTTCAGGCCTGTTTTGATTCGAACTGTCTTCAGGGAATTTTGAACTGAAACCATTATTGAGTCTACAAAGAGAGGTAGTTCTACAGCCTAATCGATTAAACAGTTGGTTTGTAAATTTGGTGGCATAGTAAATAAATACCTGGGCTGGCTAGTAAATACACTGCGCAATACTAAATAAATGAAGCGAAATATTTGTAAACATGTACAACGTAACGAGAAGAATATAACCTTAGATATTTAAGAAAGAATTCACTTCAAAATTCTCTGATGGTTATCGGGGTCGTCAAATGTCTGAATAAGGCCGGTGCGGACAACGCCCGAAGCATTGTGATAATAATTGAGCAAATTAGCCTCTGTATGAATAATGATAACTAATCATACCAAAGATTCAGGCAGAAAGTTTCATATATATATATATATATATATATATATATATATGTATATATATATATATATATATATATATATATATATATATAAATAAGTAATGAAAAACAAACCACTTTAATGTACCATTACGATAATTTATTTCACCTAAATCCTTTTTTAAGGATTCAGGATCATCAGGTAAATCTTCCCACAACGAATTGAGAAAAAAAATGGGATATATATATATATATATATATATATATATATATATATATATATATATATATATATATATGTATGTATGTATAATCATTTCACCCCAAGCAAGGCAATAAAGCCACTAAAACGCAAGTGGTTGCTGAGTATTAAATGATACAAGAAAAAAGTACTATTAAGGAGAGAAATCCGAAGAAAATGATTGACATTGCATTTAAATTTCGAACATCAAAGTTCACAGGAAAGCAAGAATCCAGAAGACAGTTTACAGGCGAGAAGTGCGAGAGAAAAAAACTGTTATCATAGAACTTACGGTTACATCTAGCCATTTAAAATGATGAGACCTCTCCGCCAATCTAATACTGCGCTTAAACTCATAAAGTCTAGGTTCTATACTGGAAAGTCCATCTGAACATTTACTATGAAAATGTTTATAGAAAACCCACAGGGAAGCTATATTACGGCAGTGGGAATGCGGATTCTTCTTTGGATTTGATCAAGAATCTGTTTAATTTATTATTTAATGAGCTTATATGATCAAACGCTTCATGACATTCTTACTAACAATCGCTCTACGAATATTTCTCTCGCTCTCTCCCCCACTGTCTCTCCCTCTCTCTCTCTCTCCATATATATATATATATATATATATATATATATATATCAAGTATGTGGTGCAGTTCAATTTACATTACATGAATCATTCATACAAAAAACAGATATAGAAGTTAATGATTTAAATGGCGAGAATACATCTTTGCAAACAAATTTAATAAAATACATTAACCCCGAACCTGTAGATGAATGTTATGACTCCTGTTTATAAATTCCAGTTGCATAAGGTCTTTCTTTATTTTTTACAAGCTTTCATCTGTTCCTACAGACATCATCAGGTATGGAAATAGATTTGTTTTTGTTTTTTAGTTCTCGGTAATAACAGGACAACGAAAATATAGATGTAATCCAAAAAATGTTTTTAGAAATGTGTTATTGTTAATTGTAAGAAATTTTTTGGGAGCGCGCTGTCGCAACGCTGAGGTTGAATTTTTAAATTTTAAGATTGTGCGTTTTTGTACTAATATGGTAATAGGAGAATTCTTTTGTACTGGTAGGTTTTTCAGTCAATGTGGCATGAACTAAATTGTTCAATAAATACAGGAATGATTCATGTAATATATATATATATATATATATATATATATATATATATATATATATATATATATATATATATATATATATATATATTCCATTTACTCTACACATGAATAACATTCGAATTTTACACTAGTGACTCATCCATCGAGCGAGAAACAAACAATCTGAAGACAAGTTAAAAGGGAGAAAATAATATCTCTTCAATCAGAAGTACATCAGAGAAAATATCTTCAGTAATTAAATCTAAAAAAAATAATTTCTCGCATTTCTTCATGGTTTGTTCAGACGAAATGCTCGTCTTTGTTTACAGAGAACATAAAACAAACTATATTGTTAAATGCAAGGCTCAAACAGAAGCATATATATATATATATATATATATATATATATATATATATATATATATGTGTGTGTGTGTGTGTGTGTGTGTGTTAACGGAGTATAAAATGTACAGACATATGCAGTCAGTAGAATGATTAATAGATGTTAAGTCACGTGTACTTTCTGTTGCGCACATTATTCCCGCCCACATATATCAGTAAGTTTATTATGAGATTGTTTTATATATATATATATATATATATATATATATATATATATATATATATATATATATATATATACGGAATTATAAGAGAAAATACGTACATACACACACAAACACACACACACAGACATATATATATATAGTACTGAAATATAAGTGAAATACACACACACACATATATATATGTGTGTGTGTGTATTTCACTAGCAATCCCTCACTTATACATGTTTCATTTAAGACGACAGACAAGGTACTGCGATTAAGCTTTTTATTAAAAAAAAAACTTAAGGATAATGGAAGACTTAATAATAACAATAAGAAGGAAGCCAGCACTCAATAATATTAACGACGAACACGGCCACAATGTGCTGCCTGTGTTCGGAAAATAAAACACACACAACGCACACACTCAATTAAAATGAATAAATAAAATCATCCTTGATAATGGTTAAAATAGAGAGAGTCTGAGATAGATAGATAGATAGATAGATAGATAGATAGATAGATAGATAGATAGATAGATAGATAGATAGATAATGAACAGATTAACATACATACATACATATATACATACATACATACATACGTACTTGTATGTACCAAATTGTAAATTCCGGTAAGTTTAAACCATTTCCTGTTACCCCATGCGCCCACCAGTACCGTGCTTATTCGATATCGCAGGATTAGTATTTTTCAAAATATGTTCCAATAGTTTTACTGGATATGTAGGTGGTGTTATGGATCGCGGCTTGGAACGAAAAAATCACGGAGCCGAATTCAAGTCGGAGTCGTTACATTCTTTTGTACGCAAATACCCTTGGGAAAGTTATCAATCTTTTTTTTTTTTCTCTCCCACGTCTATGGTTTAAATAGTAGGACTTGTATGTGAAAAAATCATTGTTATTCCCCCCAAAATATTAATGCAATATTCACTCGCCTAAAAAAAAAAAAAAAATTTTTCTTACAATCCAAGACATCCTACCCAGTTTTTTGGATAGAAGCAGAGGTTTAGGATTAGATTTTCAGCTCCTTCTCCTAAAGCTTTCCCCTTCTCTTTTACTCCCTGTTGGGGTGAATTGATTAAAATAAAACGTTTCGGTTTTAAGTAACCCAAAAAGTGTTGATAATCCGTAAAAAAAAATATCAATCAATGAATTCCGAACTGACATGTTATTTAAACTGACATAACAATTCCTCGCTGATCGTTTATTTGAAACGGCACACTCTTATTTATAAGCTGAAAAAAAAATCTCCCAATGAGAATATTCTACATGGCATTTGTATCAGGTTGGTGCAAAAATAATGACGAAATAATGTCGTTTTTTTTACCTATTCTTTAACGTCAAAAAACGACATTATTACGTCATTATTATTGCACCAACCTAATATTTGAAACAAAAGAAAGAAAGAAAGAAAAAAGAAAGAAAAAAGAAAGAAAGAAAGGAATAAAGAAAGAAAATTATTGAGCTAGTTACATGAATGTAATAAAAGAAAGGAAAATAGATAAATGATGATGTGGCTGTATTTACATCTACACATGACTATCGTTTAGTCCTATAGCAATTATTTCCATGTGCATCATTGGAGATTGTTTTTTTAACTGTCACTTTATATACGTGGAAGCGTGCACGTGTTCTTTTGCTTGTAAATTTTCGATGAACGTTAATGAGATTGATAAACAAAACATCAAAGTCAAAGGAAAATTAGAAAATACAGGCGATGAAATTCAAAGGTCGAATTTGACTCGTTTTTTGCCGACTGACTCAAGCTTTCACTTGACTGTTTTTCATTTCCATCAAAATATTTCAATGTCATTTTTCAGAAGTTTAAACATTTGCCAGCTTGGAATAAAAAGAAGTTAATATGAGTTACATAATAGTTATAGTCTCGGCGAGATTTGCCTTCCCTTTCTGTCTCTCTATCAATTTGCTATATATTGGGGCGCATGGCCGACTGGTTAGAACAGTGATTCTCAATCGCCGTGCCGTGGCACACTACCGTGCCGCGCGACCCTCTTAAGTGTGCCGCGCGATTGTCGAGAATGATGGACTTTATTGTGTTGCTCAATAACATTTTGTTGTTTTCTTTCTGCTTCTGAAGTGAGTCAGGACTTTCTGGCCAACCTAATATTATTATTATTATGATTATTATTGTTTTTATTTCTTTTGATTTCTGGTGTGTAGACATTTCTCTCCGGGTCCCCATCAGAGACCTAAGGTTAGAAATGGCATCATGACATTTTCCAGTGACCAATTAAAAACAAAAAAACAAACAAAAAACAAACAAAAAACCGACAGATATTTTACATCGACAAAGCCCTTTGTAAGGTGTGAGCTGTACTTGTGAGAACAATTTTTTTGTATTTCTTTAAGGCATGGCCTTCCAGGAATCCCTTCACTGTGTCTATCGGAATCTTTTCCAACCAATCCGAGGACTCAAACTACAACAGGGATTGTTGATGGTCTCATGTGCCACATTTTTGAGATTTCGATTTCAAGGTCCTTGAATTTTGACAGATTTTTGAAGATCTTCAAAGATACATTGCAGTCTGCAGGGACTGCCATATCAATAAGGAGGTATTTTATTATTATTATTATTATTATTATTATTATTATTAACAGTAGCAGCAGTAGTAGCATCATCATCATCATCATCATCATCATCAGCAGCAGCAGCAGCAGTAGTAGTAGTAGTGGTAATGGTTCGTTTTATTTTTGTTTACATCCGTCCTCTCGTTTTACACCGTATTCTTCCTAACATAATCTTTTTATTGGGAAATGTTTTGTTGGGAAATTTCATTGAAACCAGAACACATACCTTTTCTATTTTATTATTTGAGGCAAACACATTGTTTTATATTGTTTCAATTTCTATTCCGATTTGTGAAAGGATTTGCAAGAGTATTTTAGGATCTTATTAAAATTGTCCCCGGCTATTTTTAAAGTTTGGTTCATCGTCTTAAAACCTGACATTCTTCTTCACTTCTCTTGTTATACGTCAGAAAGAATATCTGAATGGACCACTGCCGTAAGGTTTACCACCTTTTATGACTATTCATAAATTCTAAATATATTTTCCATCATTCTTAGATACACAATGTATACCTTCTTTGCACCATGCAGAAAATTTATGACACGGTAAATGTGGGTGAGTAATAGAAAGATTATAGCGTCGTGGAATTTGGTAGATAATAGACGTAGTGTTGATTTGATGTCTCTATATAGTTTTTCTTAGAAGATAGATGAACACGCTCAACGTGAAATTTATTTCAGGTTCCAAAATTATAGATATTTCTACAAATTCAAAAAGAAAACAGAAAAAACAACTCCGGAAATAAAAAAATAGAATTTAAAGAGAGTGTAAGTATTATATCTTTACTCTGTCCTGGGCAGTGGCGTAGCTAGAGTAAACGTCACCCGGGGCGGTCCGCTCAAATGTCACCCCAATGACCCCGATTCACCCTATGCTGAATGGTTAGCTGTAGCTAAATTTTCATACATGCTTTACCTCTACTTTACTCTACTGACCGTTACGTTACTGTTTTTACATGTATTATCCAAGACAAAATCCAATACAACAAAATAATCAGTTGAAATCAAAAGATGTTTAAAATGCAACTGTTCACTTTCAGAACAACTAAATACAAAACACAGCAATACACAAAAGAATGACATTCGATACTATGGTCTTAGAATGAATGTTTTCTTGTTTTCATTGTGGCAAATTGGTCAATGACATCGTCAAAATCTGTTTGTTTTCAATGGACACCACAGCCAGATCCGACAGTCTCGACTGGCTCATGGCTGACGTAATTTTCTGTTGCTAATTTTCCGGTGTCCAATTTTCCGTTGCATCATTTTCTGGGTACCATTTAATTATCAATGATGTTTGAAAGTATTTTTCTTGAAAAAAATGTTCTATTTAATTTTTAAGCATTTTTCGGAACCTTTGTAAATCAACTGCATTCTTTTAAAGGTTACCTAGAGAATTTATGCAAAGTTTATTTTTTTGTTTTTCTTTATACAAGTAAAATAAATTTACATCGTATTTTGATGTTATTATGATTTTAGTTTTAGTGATAATTTAAAAACAATGAATATTTATCATTAGTACCAATAATGGAAAATTAAGTTAAAAATTTAAAAGAATCGTTTTCGGAATCGGAAAATAGGCACAAATTTTTCCGATTCCGATACTGTTTCCGATACCCCAAAATAAGTTCCGATTTTTCCGATTCTCGATTCCGATTAATCGTCCCAACACTAGTAGATATATTCCAAAGTATATCGCTCACTCAATGGAAAATTGTATCTCAGCGAATTGATACACAGGCAAGACTGAAATTGTTGCACTTTTGGCTTCGTATTTCGCTTTGTTGTTATTAATGATGCAGAGTTAAAACACCATATCATCTGATAAAATGTTACAACAATGTCTCTTGTTAGTAACGAAGATTGTAGCAACTGAAACACATGAAAGCTGAAAATATTGCTATTTTTCCTATTCACAAATTTCCCGACAATTTATTAGAAAATTTCTGACGGGGGGACAAAACTGGGGTGTCATAAATTATTTCAGGGGGGGGGTCATATGCCGACCTGCGAAACCCTGTGTTTCCACCACTGTTTTCAGACTAATTTTGGCTCCTTAGCCTGGTTGAAAAAGTTTGTTGGGGGTGACATTGTGTCACCCCTCCTCTGCTGGCACCCGAGGCGGTCCGCCCCCCTCGACTCCCCACCTTAGCTACGCCACTGGTCCTGGACATTGAGTTCTACCTGAATTCTATTCTCCTGGAATTTTTTTTATTCAAAAAATATATATGTATGTGTATGCATGTATGTATATATATTTATATATTTTGCACATGTATGTGTATATTTACCACTAATATTATCTATCTCTCTCTCTATCTCTCTCTCTATCTCTCTCTCTCTCTCTCTCTATATATATATATATATATATATATATATATATATTGATCATGATTTATATTGAAACATTTTCGTTGCCTCTGTTTAATAATTACAATTTTAAAATTTTCAGGCACTTAAACTCTAAGTTTGAATTTTCGGTGTTAATATCTCAATGTTTCGGTCGATACCTTATCCGTAAAATTCGTGTTGGAGAATTTTTTAGAAAAGTTGACGCTATGGGTTTGGCATATTAGGTTGAGTCATAAATAATTTCCTTTTTCGTTTATGAAATTTGTTCGCTCTCCGTTCCATATAATCGAACCCTGTCTTCATCTACAATTGAGAGAGGATGTAACACGCCTGGTGCTTACTGCACCACGCGCAAACAACTCTAAGCCTCTTGTTGGGTTCATCTGATTCTCTGTTACATCAATTGCCGAAATAGCTTGTGTTCGTCTTGTCTGAAGAAGCGTAGAGAAGACGAACAATACAATTACATTTTATTCAGTTTTATAGTCACCATTATTTAAAGTGACTTGTTATTTATTTATCAGGTCGCTCTACGATACATTTTGATTGTTTGTTTGTTTGCTTGTTTGTGTTTTATGGCATATCAACCACCGTGGGTTATTTAATGCCAAATCCAGTTTATATATATATGCCAAATATATGAATTTTAAATGCCTATTTTGTACGGAACATTTTTAGCAAGCTAGAGCTCATTTGCTTCTACACTGCAAAATAATCCTAGGTATTTTTGTTTAAGTCAAGAATTTCCATTTGATAAGGACATTCTATTTGCGAAATGGTAAAAGGTAGGATATGTTGTTTACACATCAGTCTACATCTTTGACCAATTCTTTTTAGAAAATCCAATATAATTTTCGGTTCAGTTTTTGCAAATAATTTCTTCATGTTCTTGATTGATTAATTGATCGTTTAACGACATTGAGTGGTCACTTTATGCCGAAAATGACTTTGAGTGACTTTAAAAGTCAAAAACGTATAGCTGGCAACATTATGGTTTCAAAAACGTATAGCTGGCAACATTATTGTTTCAAAAACGTATAGCTAGCAACATTATTGTTTCAAAAACGTATAGCTGGCAACATTATTGATTCAAAAACGTATAGCTGGCAACATTATTTTTCCGAAAACATTATCTGAGGCCTTACCCAGGACGCGGATGTAGTTTACCGTCATACCCAGGACGCGGATGTAGTTTAACGTCATACCCAGGACGTGATACATTTTGAGTAAGCCGCTGCTGCTTTTTTTTCTTTCTTTCTTGAATCTGGTTTTTATTAGAGATAGATATCAAAATCTTTTGCAAAGATCGCCAAAATTAATATTCGGTCGTTGCAAGGTCAGTTGAATATGATAGTGAGAGTCGAATAGACCTACCAAGTTCTAAAAGGTTTTAGTGTGTTGTTCTTATTCTATATGACCATACGTTGTCATGGAGGAAAATAATATTTTTCCTACTGGCGAGCACTGAGCGTTTTATCGGCGAAACCCTTCTGAACACATTGCAGAGGTTGAGGTATATTTGTGCATTTAGTGTTCAATTGCGTTTTAAAAGATAAATACGAAGACGATCCGAGCACACATACGACATTACCCCCTTCTCTCTTGACAATTCACTGCCTTTTTTGTATGTAACTCATTGTTAAGCACCTGTTATAATATTTAAGGATCAAGTCATTTCTCTGTCGTAAAAGGAGACTTGTCGCTATGAATAAAAGTCCCACGTTGTTCTTTTCGCTAAGACTGTATGGAACCCAAACACCCACATTGCTGACTTTCCCTACCTTTCATAAGCACCGGTACCATGTAGATTTGGATAGACTTAACATTTCTACTGACTCCCGAGTACTTTACCGAGGATTTCTTTCCAGTAATGACATCAGATCTTCATCATCATAGTTCCATGAATGCTTCAGTCTGACTTCAATTTCTAACGACGTCTCTCGAAATTTTTCAAACCAATTCCATTCTTACCGATCCCTTATAACAATTTGGCCATAAACACTACATATTTTTCTAGTCTCCACAGCGTTAATATCTTGTAGAACCTCCCATGACATTACCAGGCGAAAACGCATTTTTAATCCCCCAATTAGTGGGGTTAACAAATTTATTCTTTAATCGCCTATGCACACTGCCTCAGTATGTTAGCGTATTCCAAATTTATTAACTGCCACGTGTGATTAGGGATAAGAATGACACATTCGACATCCATTACATTCACTTATGTGCTAATACCTATGGAAAAGGTATGAGTCCTCTTCTCTTCCCTTCAGCTATGGGTAAATAGCAGAACAGACTGGGTTCTATAGCCTTGGATGGCAACTGGTCTACCGCAGAAAGAAATGGCAACCTAATGTGGGAAATAAATCTGCCTCGTCAGTCATGTATTGAAAGCAGTGCCTAAGTGTTTATCACGCATAACTGACTGAAATAGATTGTGTTGTGTGATGTACAGCTGAGGTTGGGGAAAACCGATTGCTTTCCCAATAATTACAGGATTAATAAGCAGAGAGGAGAAAGAGACAAGAGGTAACAAAAATAACTCTGCCTCGAAAAGCACAACTTGAAGAACAAAATGTCCAAGTGACCGACTTCACAAGAAGCGACGTCTTAATGTGTCTTACCGGGTTTTATTGGCATGGAACATTTTACAAAGGTCCGCATCTTGACCAGTTGTAGAGAAGCCATTATCTAGACATACCAAACTGTCTCCCTGCTAACGTGGAAATGCCGGGTGTAACTGGTGTTATTACGTTGGTGCAAAAATAATGACGTTTTCTGACATATGTTACTTTTATATATGATTTCTGAATTAATTCATTGATATATATATATAGCCATGTTATATATCATTTTGAAGCGCGTATTTCGCTCTATCGAATCGTGTTATTCGTTACCGTTCTCAATCTCTTCATTTTTATTTTTTTTGCAGGCTTTTCGATAGCATGGACAAAATTCAAATCCGCACGATTTTCTTGTTCCATTTCAAACTAGGCCCAAAAGCTGCCAAGACAGCTCGTGATATCAATGGTGCGTTTGGCCCAAGAACCACTAACGAACGTGTGGCACAACGGTGGTTCAAGAAATTTCGCAATGGTGACGACAGCCTCGAAAATGAAGACGGTCGCGGCCGGCCGACTGCGGTTGATAACGAACATTTGAAAGCCTTAATTGAAGCCGATCGTCGCAAAACCACACGAGAAGTTGCTGGTGAACTCGAGGCCGACCACTCAACAGTCGTTCGCCATTTAAAGCAAATAGGGAAGTCAAAACAGTTGGATAAATGGGTGAACGATAATCAAAAAAATCGTCAAAAAACGACATTATTTTTGCACCAACCTAATAATAAACATGTCCCCACGCAAACCGACGCCTGTGCTGACGCGCGTTCGCCACAATTTTACTCAACAACATACAATCCTGGTCAAAATCTTAAGACCAGATACAAAAGGGTTAATAGAATATAAAATACTGTTACTTAAATCAAAATATATTTGTGAAACATTTACATTTAACTTCTGTATGAGGGTGCTTCGGATGCACGAAGAGCATCCACAATTTCAAATTGCGATCAACGTTTATCCTTTGCCATCAATCCCCAAACATTCTCGATTGGGTTTCGATCTGGAGAGCGCTGTGGATTACAGCATAGTCCTGTTGGAAAATCCAGTTTTCCCCACATAGATAAGGGCCTTCAGTAATTAGCGATGCCTTTCTCAACATGTCAATGTATTAGGTTGGTGCAAAAATAATGCCGTAATAATGTCGTTTTTTGACGTTAAAAAATACGTCAAAAAACGACATTATTACGTCATTATTTTTTGCACCCACCTAATAACTAGCTGTTTTACCTCCTGTAACTCAAGAGTTCCATTGTATGAAAATGAACCCCAGACCATAATTGATCCACCTCTACTGTGTCGTGTTGAGAAAACCATCTGGGCCATCAAGATTTCTCTCGTCTGAAAAACACTTTCTTCCATTTATCCATATCCCAAGTTTGATAATTGGAAGCAAGTTGTAAACGTGAGGTTTTATGGCGAAGAAGGCGAGGCCTCTGCAGCTGTTTAAAGTTCTTAAACCCTTTTTTATTTAAATGCCGTCGAATTGTTTCAGTGCTGCATTCGGCATCTCTATTCGCTTTTATCTAATTTGATGTTAGGTTTGAATTTCTCTTAACTTCTCGCCTAATGCGTCTGTCTAGACATGTTGTGATTTTATTGGGGCGATCTCTTGATTTTTTAGAAGCATACACATCCAGATTTTTAAATGAATTTACCAATGACAATTCTGCTACGGCCAATTTCGTTTGCAATGGATCGTTGCGAAAGACCACGTCTTTGAAATTCAACAATCATGCCCTGTTCGAAATTTTACGCCATTTTAAAATCTGAAATTTAATACTGGAAATGAGTCAAGGAGGTAAACGGAAGCAGGAACAACAAAATAACCATTAATTGTAATAAAACAAAATTGAACTATTTGGGAAATGACGGAAAATGTGACGCTAAAATCCGAAGGCACATTGGGATAGCGTAAAATATCTTCCAAAAGCTAAATAAAGAAAAGGGGACATTTTCGTTGGAAACGAGAAGGATGACTGTTCTGTTATTTAATATCAATCCTCCTAGATAGGGAGTCAATGCTGGATAATTTACTCACAGATGAACAGGTGATTTGAAACAAGAAAATAGTACTTCTAAAAAATGCTGAGAATGTCTCGGACAGAGCATGTAAGCAAGGAGGAAGTTTTAAGGAAAATGGAACGAAAAGCATACATATACTTAAAATTCCGAGAACGCATAATGAGTAAAGGGCTTGAAGAATTTGGCACTTAAATGACATTGAAATGTGATAGAAAGAAAGATCGCGTAACTTACCTACCAAGCATGGGATAATGTATGACGGAACAAACATTGCTGAGAACTGCAAATGATAGGAAATTGTGGATAGCCATGATCAACCACATTCGTAAGGTACAAGGCGCATGAAAATAGAAAACGTGTCTGAATCCATCGTCTGATTTTGCGGTGTCGGGTTTATAAAAAAATAAATAAAAATTAATTATAGTGTCAAATAAATAATTATAAAAAAATAAATATCATTAATTCACTCATTCTAAACCAATGAAAATCGAGCCCACTTTACACCTCTACACATACAAACACGTGACATTCTTACTATGAGACAAGCAGTTCTCATAGACAGGTGGTCAACACGTGCGTCATGGAAAATTTCATTGGAGTTTGTTTTAATCATGACATTTTTCGCTGCACATTACTGTAAACAATCTCTGTTCAAACGTAATAAAAAGACAGTTTTTGAAAAGAAGATGATGAAAAGCCAGTTTTTGAAAAGAAAACTCGATGAAAAATTAATCGTTTTTTTAGTCAGTATCAATACTGCCTAAAATGATATGTGTGCAATACAGTGGAAAATACGTTTTCGTGTGTTGGCTGGGTGTTTTTTTAGCGACATATCAACTGCTATCGGTTATTTAATGCTGAATTCTAAATTGTACGCTTTTTTTAAAAAGATAATAATGATTTTAATGCTACATGACTTACTAATTAACCCATAGTTATGGGGAGAAGAGCTAGATTTATACTATTCCCAAAACTTTGGTGCATAAGTGAATATAACGATTCCAAAGCGAATTGGAACTCGGTTCTCCGATTAACAATTCCAAGCCATTATCCATTACATCACCCGCAAATCCAAGCTTACAGAACCTGGCATTCCCAAGCGGTTACCCTATCTAGGTACTGACCAGGCTCGATCTTGCTTAACTTCGGTGATCGTAGAGGAACCGGTTTTTCAGCGTGATGTGGCCGTAAGACGTGTTTGTGCGTGTATGATGTTTTGGAATATACACGTGACTATGCCTTTATGGATGCATATAGGCGACTTTGTGTTTGCGTGTTCAAATGTGTATGTGATGCCTATGGACATTAAAAGAGAATTACATAAATATTCACTGAGAAACAAAATATCAACAACGAATTAATCGAACGAATTCAATATCAATATATCCACGTCCTGTCCGTATGATTCTAGTTTTTTTTTTATGTTCCGTATCAATGTTCCCAGTGATTTAATCATTTATAAAAACACGTTTAAAGGTTTCTCTGTACGCGGAGAGCCTCGCGAGTAAGTGACGCGTCAACTATTTTCGGATCAGTTAATTATAAATGTGAGCACTCGAATGAATCCGTATCTACGTTCTGTTGAGAGGTGGGGGGGGGTTATGATCGTTGCTTCTATTTTAAATAGGGCGATGCTGATGACATATACGTACATAGTTGATATAAGTGTCCCAAGAAATAGAACTCAAGATAAAGCTTTCCAAAACAGAAAATATGATCTGGAATTGGAATAAACAAAGTGATAGCCAGTCAGTCAGTTATGTGCCATGCGTGATACACGCTAAGGCGATCATGTATCTTTCGATACAAGACTGATGAGGTAAATTATTTTTTCACGCAGTAGGTTGCCATTTCTTTCTTCGGTAGACTAGTTGCCATCCAAGGTTATAGAACCGGATCTGTCCTGCTATTTACCCATAGCTGGGGGAATAAGAAGAGAACTCATACCTTTCCGAAGGGTATTAACACGTAAGTGAATGTAATGGATTCGACTGGAATTCGAACTCGGCTCTCTTAAAAGTATAGCATAATCGATAATTTCCCCTCTTGCTTACTTCTAACTTCTCTACACAAGAATCTCAGTTTGTTCTTTTTAGGAAGTGGGGGGAAAGCAGGTTTTTGAAAATCTTTGAAATATTTAGTTTAAAAAAAATATTAGCTCAAACAACAGGAAGAAGAAATAAGATATTTTATTAATTCCTGTAGATGTCATTTTGCAAATGATTATATTGTCTCGACACATTTGCTTGGTGAATAATGAGTGTTAAAATAATGATAGATACACTCAGTTATGTGCCATACATGAAACACACTTAGGCAATCATGTATCTTTCGATACATGACTGACGAGGCAGATTTTTTTCTGCAGTAGGTTGCCATTTCTCTCTGCAGTAGACTAGTTGCCATCCAAGGATATAGAACCCAATCTGTTCTGCTATTTACCCATAGCTTGGAGGAGAAGAAGATTCATACCTTTCCCAAGCATGTAAGTGAATATAATGGATTCGAACTCGGCTCTCCGATTCCTCAATCCGAGCCGCTATCCCTTATACCACCGTGATCAGAATGTAATAAATTCGAAACACTTCAAAATAACTCGGTGCATTGATCGGTTACAAAATATTTATTAACTGGCACGTATGATTTGGAGTAAAAATGATACATTCGACATTAAAATGACTCAATCTATTATCGAAAGATTGAGGTGTCTTTTATGGCTTATCAGGCCTTTTGTTGAAAATTTAATCGACTCAAGGGTAATGAATGTCGGTCGGGCAGTAAGTGTTGCTAAACACGACTAATCTCGCTTCCCAATTTTAAGCAGGGATCAAATAATAGAGAGAAGAGCGTGAAAAAACGACTCTGTTCGCGTAATGCCCTAAAAATAAAGAGAAGGCAGACCTTAAATAAAAAAGGGCAGGCCTGCGCATCCCAAATTTTCCCGTAACAAAAGACTACAAAATCAGTACCTTGGAGCAGCCTCGCTTTGATAAACAAGAATCCATCAACCGCTCAGTTTCCCCGTCCGATGGCCGCCCCATAAGCGCAGAGAATTTCACTTATTTTTCCACACTTCGTAGGGTTATTAAAATCCCAAACAATTTGTACAGAAAGAATTTTTTCTGCGAGTGAATATTGCATCAATAGTACTTAAAAAAAAAAGACTTACTATTTAACCTATAACTGGAGGAAGGAGATGGATTTATACTTTTCCGAAAGGTATTTACAGAAAGAGGCTAAAGTATTACAAAATTAATCGTCTGAGAGATAAGGAAATAGAATACAGCTTGCACTATCGGTACTTTTATCCAGATCCGTAAGATTATTTACTTTCTTTTTATTTGCCGTCCTTTCAGGACGTAGGCGATCGTGGCTCTCCACCTTATCTATCGCTTGCAGCTTTCAACAAGTTCCTTCCCTCTGCTCCCTCCCTCAGACTACGTTTTGCCATCCACTTGCTTAAGCCCGCTAGGTATGCCATACGTTGTTTTCCCTTGTCTCTCTTTCCCTCTATTCGACCTGTGAGTATCAGATTCTCCAGGTCCTCCTTCCTCATTATATGTCCCAGAAACTTCCACTGCCTCTTCCTGGTGTTAAGTATAAGCCTTCTCCTTGTTTGCATCCTCTTTAAGATCTCATCGTTGCTCACACGCTCGCTCCATGATATCCTTATCATCCTTCTGTAGAACCACATCTCTGTCGCCTCTTCTTCATCTTTGAGGAAATCGTCCAATATTCGCTGCCGTAAAGAAGAACAGATGTCACCTAACAGATCAGTATTCTTTTCTTTGTTACCAAAGAAATCCTCCTGTCTCGCAACACTCTACCCAGCTTTTGGAATGCGTCCTTGGCCATCCCAATACGCCTACGGATCTCAGTGTTGCACTTACCGTCCTCTGTCAAAACGCTTCCCAGAGATTTAAACTTCCGCCTTTGCTTGATTTTAGTGCTCCCGACCTGCAAATCGTATTTCGGGCTCATCCTTTTACTGATGACCGTGCATTCTGTCTTCTTGTAGTTTATGCTTAGTCCTTTCTTCTCACTCTCCGTCGCTAACTTCTATAGAAGATTTTTTACAAAACCAAAATATAGACCTGAAAGCATATTCTTAAATCGGCTCGGTAGATCTCGACTCTCATATGGAAGTCATGCCTGGAGCCAAACCCGTTCATAAATATCAGAGCCAGTGATTCTCAACCGATATGACGCGGGACACAAGTGTGCCGCGAAATAGTGAAGAAATCGCGAAAAAGCACGAGGCAAAGGTTTCACACTAAATAGTTGTGTGCAAATAGTTGAATAGAAATATTGAAATAAAGTAAGTTCATATTTCAGATTGTATTTCTTTTAAATCTATCATCTTATTTCATATCACTTAAATGTACACTATTAAAAATTTTGCTAAATGTGTCGTGATATTTTATTTCTTCCTAGATTTGCCATTGTTTAAAAAGGTTGAGAAACATTGATCTAAAACATCTATATACAAACGACTTCACAGATCAATAACAATATATATAGAATACCCACAATGCACCACTAACCCGTACATATATAAATAGCCGAGAAAAATAACAGCATATGTGGCCTGACGATTGCATCTAGCATGAAACAGACTGTCGCCTCTAAGTGTTGACTTCTATGTTCACTTTTATATTTACACACGCTCTATCTCTGATATTGAGCACTTTATTCCATAAATATAGCACACCTTAAGACTATATTTCTTTGTATATATATATATATATATATATATATATATATATATATATATATATAAGTATATGTATATATAAGGCAGGATGTGTGTGTGTGTGTGTGTGTGTGTGTGTGTGTGTGTGTGTGTGTGTGTGTAACGAATGCACGGCCGCAATTTTCGACGGATTTGCACCAAAAGTTACATGCACATGCTCCAAGTTAGCGGGAAAGCCAAGACCAACTTTGCATTTCCCAACTCCCATCAATAGTGGAAATAATCGTTTTTTTTTTCATGCTTCTGTGGCAGTTTTCATGTAGTTTGCGGCCATTTTCTACTGACCAGAGTGAGAGCCTATAGCTGGCTGTCACGAATAGACAGGAAGATTCTATTGGCCAGCGTGAGAGCCAACAGAGCTAACAACGAATGTTAACTAGTATGCTAGCATGCAAAAAAATAAAATCGATAGCTGCATTCGTCACAAGTGGGAAAAATTTAAATCTGCATAGCACTTTACTTCAATTGGCTCATTCGCTTGCTTAAACTCAACGTTGATTCTGATTCCGCAGAACTGGGTTGGCTGTGAAAAAGTATTTGCTGTTAACATTCTTTTTTCATTCGGTTTTTCCAGTTACGAGTCCTTTTTTAAACCTGATCGTTTTGTGTTCATTTTGTTTAGTTTTTTTTTTTCGTAACAGATTTAATGTTTAGTATAGAACTTAGAAAAAATTCGCAGTGTAAGATAGGCAAGAAGTAAGGCATGTAGCAACATCAGCACGCCAAAGAGCACTCCTTTAAAGGCAAGGAAGGGCAAAAATATTTGAAGTCAAGTGATAGCGATTGCTGTATGAGTCGTACGATTTTTGAATCAATCACGGGCAACGCCGGCCATGCTGCTAGTATATATATATATATATATATATATATATATATATATATATATATATATAATCTATCTATCTATCTATCTATCTATCTATCTATCCATCTCATCTATATATAATCTATCCATCTGCTCTCATCTATCTATCTATCTATCTATTTCTTTCTGTTCATTATCTATCAATTTCTGTTCATCATTTATTTATCTTTGTTGATTATCTAACTATATATTTATCTATCTCAGTCTGCTATTATCTATCTATCTATCTATCTATCTATCTATCTATCTATCTATCTATCTATCTATCTATGTCAATTATCTATCAATCAATCTATCCGTCTGTTCATTATCTAACTATCTATCCTAGTATGTTCATATCTATTTACTTATTTCTCTATTTCTGTTCGTTATCAACCTATCTGTTTGCCTACACTTATCTGTCTGTTATTATTTTATTGAATTATCTATCTGACATAATCAGCCAAGTGCAGAATATGCAAAATGAAGCCCTTGTGCAAACGTGGGTAGCCATTTATACGGGGCTCTCGATTTGCATTTAAAATGGAACGCCTTTTCTGAGCGGCGCGATGTTTTAGTCAATAAATAATGAACGACTTTGTCGGCGTCATCTTTGATGAGTTTGACATCAGAGACGAACAGTGTCTGCCCATTTAGGTGCAGAATTACTCGTTGAATTATTGACGAACGGCACACAATGACGGCCACGAGAGACAAAAACGCCGAGAGCAGCAGGACAAAAGAAATAAAAGTAACAAACGCTGTGTGTGGAGAATGGAGAATATTTTAATGACACGAGGTCGACGCTGTGGAGGATGTTAGACAGAGGTAAAATGTAACAGAATTGTTACAGACATGCGCTATACAGTCACGCACACGTACACATGGCATAGAATATTTGCTTATGCATATTTATATGTATACAATGAGATATCTATCTAGAGTACAAATCATATGAATAGACTGATATATATATATATATATATATATATATATATATATATATATATATATATATGTTGGAGTTTGAAAGATAATAATAAAACTCCTAAGGTGAAATAGAAAATTTTAAAAATGGCAAGGTCATGTACATCCTGTTTTCTGTGTTTACATAAAAATTGGAAATTATCATGTTCTTTGATAAGAATGCTTTATTAATCGAAGATCTGAGTTAACGGTAAATTGTAGACATAGTCTACCTTATACTTTACAATTCAGTTAGATTTGGAATTTGACAATGTTTTTTTCTTACATTTTAGTTGAACTGTGTTGCGCCATATATGAATTATCTGTCTACTTGTAAGATTAATTTGGCTTTAATATATATTTTTATTAATCTCCTGGTAGTATTAGTAATATTTTGTACGGATGTATTAGTATTTGGTTGTTTACATTCATTGGTTAGTGTTATTAATATGTTATATGAAGAATCTTTATTCAACAGTCTCACATTAATTAACCAAGTAATTCTATACGTTTAAATTATTTACTAATTTCATAAAGAAGCTATTTATTTATCAACTATAAAAAAATTCATACAAAAAATTCACAAAGCATATAACTCGTTTAGGATTTTGTTAAATTACCTCCCCGCTTCATTTTTTCTTTCTTAGGAAATGACATTGTCTAGTGTGTATAATTTATGTATCCATTAACGTCTGCTCCTGTTTAATGACGGTGCTCCGGTTAGCTGCCAATATTTTTAAAATTTTTGCTTTTTCGCTTAGTTTAAATTTAACGTAGCTCATATCAAAAGATCCGAGTAAAGCCAATAAACCTTATAACCACTCACTTTTTTCTTTTTTTCGTAAAAAGAGGTTGTGTTTTGTTTTTAAGTCTAAATAAATCGTTCACTCGACAGTTATTTACAATAGCCTGATGAGATGCATTGATTCGCATCGAAACAATCGGACTGCAATTGTGTAGCGATTTTGACATGTTTTCGATGTAATATGATAAAATAAATAACTATATATATATATATATATATATATATATATATATATATATATATATATATATATATGTATGTATGTATGTATAAGAATCTATTTTAAATCTGACATTTTTTTTACTTCAAAATTTATTTTATTACAATATATATATATATATATATATATATGTATATATATATATATATATATATATATATATATATATATATATATATATACTGCGTGCCAAATTATTATCGAGATAACTTGAAATATTAGAAAAAAGTTATCTCGATAATAATTTGGCACGCATTGTATATATATATATATATATATATATATATATATATATATATATATATATTAGTATGTGTGTGTGTGTGCGTGTTTGCCTGTGTGTGTGTGTGTGTGTGGAGAGAGAGAGAAAATGCGTGGTGGTTTAATGGATAACGGATTGAGAAATCGGAGACCCTAGTACGAGTTCTTTATATTTATTTGCGTGCAAATACCTTTGGTATTAATCAATCTCTTCTTTCCCTTAGCTATGGGTGTATAGCAGGACAGACTTTCCTTGGTTGTCAACCAGTTTAGGAGAAAGAGGTATTGAACACTCGGTTAGGAACTCACTCACTCCTGATGATCTGCGAGACCCGTTTGTTAACTTCAGTTTTACAAACGCGCTGTTCGAATTATAAGAGATTATGGTCACATGTTAATAAGCTTTATGTTTGATATATATATATATTTCGTATTCAAATTCAATGAAATGTGCATATATATATATATATATATATATATATATATATATATATATATATATATATATATGCACATTTCATTGAATATTTGAATACGACATACAAGGTGCTTTGATCTAGTTTGTTATACAATTACTCATGCGATTTAATATTTTCTTTTCTTTTCGGATGATAAATTATATAAAAACTGTCCTAATGTTCTTTTATTCCGTGCGCTTTCGGTTATACATGTAGCCATTTTCAAGGATGAAATATTTTAACTGTCAAATAAGAAATAGTTTGTTGCATGTACATATTTATATAATGTTTTCATTTTTTTCAAAACACGGTCAAGATATTATGTCCATGAAAGAAGGATTGTTGCCAAAATACACACACACACACACACATATATATATATATACATTGAGTCAATTGCTTCGTCCATCGCAAGGAAAGTTGACTCCCTGTGAAAGTTGTGCGCCCCGGAATTGATCTTTCAGATCTACAAATCAACAGTTCGCCCTTGCATTGAGTATTGCTGCCATATATGGTCTGGAGCTCCTTCTGTTTGCCTCGGGGTTCTTGGTAAGATTCAGAGGCGGATATGCAATATAATTGGCCCTGATCTGGCATCTCGTCTACAGTTGCTTTCTCACAGACGCGCCGTCGCCTCTCTTTGTCTTTTTTACAAATACTTTCATGGCAATTGCTCCGAGGAGCTGCATTCGCTGGTTCCCAGACTTCATGAATTCAAGCTCCCTACGAGGCTGACACCCCGTTTTCACCCTTTCACTGTCGAAACTATTAAATGTAGCCGTCTCTTCTACTCCAATAGCTTCATATCTCGCACCTCTCGCCTGTGGAACTCCCTTCCCTATTCCATTTTCCCCGAGAGCTATGATCTCCAACTATTCAAATGTAATGTCAATCGACATCTCCATTTGCCTTGGTCTATCCACTATCCTTCTCCTCATCCTTTCCTCTATCACTCCTATCTGATCTTGCTCCAAATCTTCTGTAACCCCTTGCATCCTAGTGGCTTCCCGCCTTGATTGGGGTGAAACGCTTAAATATATATCTATATGTGTGTGTGTGTGTGTGTGTGTGTGTAACTGTGCGTATTCAGTGCTGAGTTGAGGCGTTTGTTGTTGATTAAATTTCATATACTTATGTTTTCTGTCGTAATTGTCAGTTCCACTTTACTCTGACGTCATTCTCATCATGCACGTGTTGCCAGGAAAGGTGGAAGCGTAACTTTCGTGTCGCAGAAAGAATTTCCAACTATTAAATTTCGTTTCAAAGTCAATTAGAAATAACTTTAGCAACGTTAACACCTGCTTAACATTTCCAGAAATAGTGTAAATAAACATGCTTTTCCATTTCCGCCATTCTACCTACCACATTCTGTACTGACTCGTACTTTCAACTTATACAGCATAGGAACAAAAATTCGTAATGCATGAGAGATCATTTCAAAAACAATGCTTAGTTAATTGTAGATAGATTTATTCTACGAAACATATATCATTTCACTATTTACGTTATTCGGACTATTGTCCTCATATTTGTTGCTATATTTATCACAACGTTTCCGGACTTCTTCAGATGGTTGGAATGTCAAACTGAACCCTTTATTTCGCTCGCTAGAGTAGACTGTTCTAGTTCCACGTGCCATGTCTAATGGATGTCAGTTATCAGTTATCCCCTCTCCAAGTTCTCCACTGCTTTAACCAGGTATTGAACTCACAACTTTTTGGGTTCTGTCACTGGATCTAGCCAAGGCCTTTATCCACTGTGCCATGTGTCCCTATACACATTCCCTGGTTGGCAAAGACACGTTATAATGTTCGGATTGAATAATATACTATCCCGTGTTTGCAAAGATTGATGTTATTCTGATGAAAGAATATACCCTCCCTGGATTGCAAAGGAATGTCATGTTGTTCTGATGAAAGAAAATACCCTCCAGAGTTTGCAAAGAGACTTGATGTTATTCTGATGAAAGAATATACCCTCCCTGGATTGCAAAGGGATGTCATGTTCTGATGAAAGAAAATACACTCCAGAGTTTGCAAAGAGATTTGATGTTATTCTGATGAAAGAATATACCCTCCCTGGATTGCAAAGGAATGTCATGTTGTTCTGATGAAAGAAAATACCCTCCAGAGTTTGCAAAGAGACTTGATGTTATTCTGATGAAAGAATATACCCTCCCTGGATTGCAAAGGGATGTCATGTTCTGATGAAAGAAAATACACTCCAGAGTTTGCAAAGAGATTTGATGTTATTCTGATGAAAGAATATACCCTCCCTGGATTGCAAAGGGATGTCATGTTGTTCTGATGAAAGAAAATACCCTCCAGAGTTTGCAAAGAGACTTGATGTTATTCTGATGAAAGAATATACCCTCCCTGGATTGCAAAGGAATGTCATGTTGTTCTGATGAAAGAAAATACCCTCCAGAGTTTGCAGAGACGATGTTATTCTGATGAAAGAATATACCCTCCCTGGATTGCAAAGGAATGTCATGTTGTTCTGATGAAAGAAAATACCCTCCAGAGTTTGCAAAGAGACTTGATGTTATTCTGATGAAAGAATATACCCTCCCTGGATTGCAAAGGGATGTCATGTTCTGATGAAAGAAAATACACTCCAGAGTTTGCAAAGAGATTTGATGTTATTCTGATGAAAGAATATACCCTCCCTGGATTGCAAAGGAATGTCATGTTGTTCTGATGAAAGAAAATAACCTCCAGAGTTTGCAAAGAGACTTGATGTTATTCTGATGAAAGAATATACCCTCCCTGGATTGCAAAGAGATGTCATGTTGTTCTGATGAAAGAAAATACCCTCCAGAGTTGCAGAGACGATGTTATTCTGATGAAAGAATATACCTTCTCTGGATTGCAAAGGGATGTCATGTTGTTCTGATGAAAGAAAATACACTCCAGAATTTGCAAAGAGACTTGATGTTATTCTGATGAAAGAATATACCCTCCCTGGATTGCAAAGGGATGTCATGTTCTGATGAAAGAAAATACACTCCAGAGTTTGCAAAGAGATTTGATGTTATTCTGATGAAAGAATATACCCTCCCTGGATTGCAAAGAGATGTCATGTTGTTCTGATGAAAGAAAATACCCTCCAGAGTTTGCAAAGAGACGATGTTATTCTGATGAAAGAATATACCTTCTCTGGATTGCAAAGGGATGTCATGTTGTTCTGATGAAAGAAAATACACTCCAGAGTTTGCAAAGAGACTTGATGTTGTTCTGATGAAAGAATATACCCTCCCTAGTATCCAAAGAGATGTGATGTTTTTCTGATGAAAGAATATACCCTCCCCTCATGCAAAGGGTTATGATGTTCTTCAGTTGAAAAAATATACCCTCTCTGATGTACAAAGAGACGTGATATTTTTCTGATGAAAGAATATAGTCTCCCGGCTTTGCAAAGAGATATGATTTGTTCTGATTCAAGAATAACCCCATCCTGGTTTGCAAAGAGACGTGATGTTGTTCTAATGAAAAATAAACCAGTTTTGGACGATTTCCATCTATTACTGTTACATGATTAACAGAAATATTGCGCGTAAGCATGAAATAGACTGTCGACATTGGGCTTTAACTTCAATATCCACTTTTATAATTGCATACGCTCTATCCCTGATGTTGAGAAACTTTAACTCATAAATATAGCATATCTTAAAACTATATTTTTATCATAAATAGTACACGAATACTTATAATTTATGCATATACCTCATTATATTACCAGATAAGTTTTAGTCTTTCTCACACATAGAAACAAAATCTTTTTAAGGAACGTTTCCTGTTGACTGGTTTCCTGATCAATTACTATAAACTGAGACTTATTATTTAGCATTATGTTTAGTTAAATTTGCGCAACACCAAGAAGATTAAAAGTAGTTTGCTGCTGGGATACGCGTTGTTGCGTCATTAACGGCGGAAATATGAATGAATCTATTATTAACATCCCTGGTGATTCAAATAGAAATCCTTAACAGAAAACACCGGACAAATTATATTCTTGTATATTTTCTATAACTTTGGTCACTTCGATGGGGTTTATTCGTTAGTAAGCTTGTCTTGCTATATGAGTGTTTCCTAAACTGGGCGATATCGTCCACCGGTGGCCGATTTCAACTGTCGGATAGGCAATGAGCAACTGGACAGAAAATGATAGGCGATTGGAAGTTTTGGTAGGCGATATAGCATTTTCAGCATTAAAAATGTATTTCAACATATGCTACCCACCACCCAAATATTCAAAGGATATATGCAAAGAACCCGTAAAAAAAACGAAAACAAGACAAAAACAAAAAAGCAAGGGACAATATGGGAATAATTGAGTCACATTGCTAGATAAAATATAACTATACAAACAAGGAATATTTTCGTATTTTCTATTCATTTTTAATGGTCATGTTTGCTTTCATTTGTTCGTTAATAAGGTAGTAACTGCAGGCACTTAGCACTTAAGTCATTGTTAGTTGTTACTATTTTGGAATTTTTTACCAAATCATGAAGTCAGTTTTGTTATGCTTTTGAATATTTACTATACAGTTGGAAACTTTTCGAATGTGAAAGTAGGCAAAACGTTACAAAAAGGTTGTGAACTCCTGCACAAAATCCATTACGAGTAAATAGTCAGTTCGATCCTCACTGGGTGCCCAACACTTTCTGCCTTATGCCACATTTAACACGAAAATAAGGAATCTGTTTTTGACGGAAGAAGTTTGGGAGAAAGAAAAAAAACCTTAATCTACCAAAGGATCAGATTGTTATAGCAACGCGAGATAAACATATAATATTATTTAAGACCTAGACGCATGTAACATCAGTGTTTCTAATTTATACTTGTAAATGTACCCCAACTACATTTTACTGGATAGTAGACACATTAGCAATACAAGAGTTCAGTTTTTATTTCCACAACTTCTTTAAAAATGGAATTATTTACGATAACTCTTTTGCTGATCGCAAACCAACGTTTATATCAGAACTTAGTCCATTATATCCAAGAAAAAAAAAAACTGACCTTTTCCTATAAAAGCGGTTGTTGTTTTGTGACTTCCTTTGGCCTGAAATCCGAGTTAAAATTTGGTTTCAAATTCACTCAACCGTTTAATATTGAACGAATGGGATTATCCGTATGAGCGATGAAGCAGTTCCAAGCTTAGCCTCCTACCTACCTTTACACTTGCCTTTACAATACACGAGGCTTCCTGATATAATCAGTGATTTAATTCTATTCTGCACGTTCGGGAATCAAAACAGTGTGCCTGTCTTTGCCGTCAATAAGCATTTGTCTAATCTACCGTGGAAGATATTTTATTGAGCCTAGCCTTTTATTGAACAGCCATTGTCATATAAATATATCTTTAAAAATGTTATTTTCAAGCTTTGGAGTAATCTAATGCAGTGTAACATTTCGACTGAAACATTGGATATCTTGACAAGAAGTAATAGAGGCAGAGACCTAAGATTATTTCTTCGAATGTGGACAGCTGCAACTCAATAAAACAGTGAAACAGTAAATTGCACTCTCTTGTCTGCATTTTAAACTCACTAAACCGATTAATCTTAACCCACAACAAAGCTTAGCCTAAAACGAAGAGACTAAAGTCGCGTATTTTATACATATAATCTTCGCTTGTTATAAAAAGACTGAACGGAAACAACGGATTGGAGATGTTAAGATCAAGAAAGTTCAGAAATTTAAAGAACTAGTAATTGTTTTAACGAAGTTTGGAACTGTCACACCGAAATCCGAAGGCTCATTGCGTAAGATGTCTTCCAAAAATTAAACAAATAAAAGAAACAGGTTGTCACAACTATGTAAGGGGTCCATAATAATAACGGCAACACAGTTTAGTCTTTTTACTTCTGACTGGCAGAAGAAGTGATCTATTTTTTATTCACACTTAAACAATATGGCCGACACGGTACTTCCGTTTCTGAACAATGGCTGAAACGATGCTTCCGTTTTTTTATTTCCTTACAACACACTTAGAAACAAAGAAAAGGAAAGGGCTGAACTGCTATGTAATATCAATCCGCCTCTAAAGCAGTGAATGCTGGACAATTTCCTCACGGACGAAGGGTAGATTTGAGGCAGCAGAGATGTAGTTCTACAGAGGGATGATAAGAAAACCGTATTCAGAATGGGCAAGTAACGAAAAGGTCTTAAGGAAAATGGGAACAAAAAAGACATTTATACACAGAATCAGAAAGGAATTTCTACGACATATAATGAGGAAGGAGGGCTCAGAAAATTTGACACTCACAAGACACATCAAAGGCAAAAGTGTCAGAGGGCGGCAGCAGGCCAGCTGCCTAACGAGCGAATAGCAGAATGGAGTGTGATGGATGGTAAAGAGACAAATATTATTAAGAATTGGACAGGATAGGAGCCAAGATCAAACAGAGGATACAGAAGAAGGAAATATGGCTAGAATATTTCTGTGTTAATACTTTTTTTTAAAGTTTTACTGATTATTAATTAATAATTAATTCGAATTGTCTGAGTATATTTATTTTAGCATTAATTTACGAGGTAGTCTAATTTGAAAATTTCTAGGGAAGATTCCAGAATTATTATTAACAGATCGTAGTAGCAGCTGAAAGGGCAGGTTTTCTTGGCAAAGAGAGGACAGCCGTAACCTCGTAAAGCAGTGAAATTGTTCATGCTCTGATTTTAACTACGCTCAAACCGAATGCACTCAGCTCGAAAAGCTGTCTTAAAACAATGGGACTTAGACTAGAGGAACAGGTCTGAAATTAAAACTTATATGCAACTTTATATGTCCTTCAAATCAATTACAAAACATGTATGTTCTTCACGGCAAGTGGAGATGGGAAAAAGAGATATGGTGCCAAAATTAGTAAAACACACACACACACACATATATATATAAACATATATATATATATATATATATATATATATATATATATATATATATATATATATATATATATGTATGTATATATATATATAAAACCGGATGGGTAAATATAGGTAGGTATGCGAGGGAGCGATCGTATACAAATATAATATAATATAAATATATAATATAAATACTATATTGTGTAAGAAAAAACTGCTCAATGTTAAGTAACAGAGGTATTTAATATATACAATATATATATATATATATATATATATATATATATATATATATATATATATATATATATAATGTTAAGAAATATACATTATATCTTATATTAACTGCACAACTCCGAGTTTCATGCCGAAGCAATCTTCAAGTGCTGGAATTATTATATTTGTTTTTATTTTTACTAATATATATACATATATATGTGTGCATGTGTGTGTGTGTGTGTGTTATAACCTAGGCAAGTTTACTGAATATAATAATGACATGAATGTTGGTAATGAACGATAATAATTAGGACAAGAACAACACATAAGATTCACCAGTGACATGTAGAATTAGTCAACTGCTAGAAGTGAATCAAGTGAATTCCACAATGAATCTCCAACTGCAGACTAACATACAGTATTTACTACTGTATTTATGTGAATTGGGACATACCCATCATCGCCCGTAGATATGCTACAACAATATATATATATATATATATATATATATATATATATATATATATATATATATATATATATATATGGACATGTAATGAGTTTATTTCACAATCCAACATTTTTAGTACTTCAGACGTTATTCAGTGAACGCACTTTCATTACTAGTGACATTTTAATAAATAAAAAAATTCTCATTGACAAATAAGTCCATTAATTCTTTAGAAATTGCTTTGTTTACGTTTCGGATACAAAACTTAGCAGATATTGAGTTTTCGAGAAAATAATCTGGGTGAAGGAAATGTCCTTCACTTAAAAAACGGCGGGTAATGGAATGATGCTTGCTGTGACATTTTTTTCTGGCAGGTCGATAAAACCCACTGCCTCAAAGGGTTTTCCCCTACAAAAGAGGGCGTAAGTTCGATTCCTTTTACATTTTACTTTACAAAGAATTCTCTGAATGTGCTGACCGATAGACGTAATATATATTGTTTAGTCTATGGGACGTCTATTTCAAATACGAAGTATCCACTATAATAACGTTTGAAGTAATAATAATAATAATAATAATAATAATAATAATAATAATAATAATATGTTAAACTGGAATAAAGAACAGTCTTCGAATGGTTAACCTCATTACTTTTATATATTATGTCCTTTTATGACGGAGGCGATCATGTTAATCTATGACTTCTTGTTTCTAAGTAACTTTTGCTCTTTCGTCGCCTTTCTTTATGCCCTTTTATTTGTCAGTTTGTGAACCGTTTACTCACACTTCAAGTCCGTTATTCGCTGTTTCCGCTGTTGGATTTTAAAAATGTTTTCTTTGTTGACGTTTCGCTGCTATCATGCGAGTATTATCAAAACATCCGGAAAAAAAAATCTACTGTTAAGCAACCTTGGGGACCCTTCTACCTGAAAAACATCGTGATCAATTTGAACAAAAACCAACTAAACAAAAAACAGCAACAAATGAACCGGGCCTAAGCACCAAAAAAAGAAACCTGATCAAAAGTACACCAGACTGTTCACATCATGGGAAAATGCGACATTGGGGCAGATACAGACTGGTTTCCTTCAAGGTTTCTTGACCCAGGATAAGTGTTGGGTATATCATTTTGAGCCAGAGATAAAGAGATAATCCATGCAGTGAAAACACCCCTCTTCACCTGCTTCAATGAAGACCATGGTTGTTTTATCTGCAGGGAAGATGATGGCTTCGATTTTTTGGATACCAAAGGCATTGTGTTTATTGAATATCTCCAAAATTTCGCATCATGGTGTTATCAAGTATCTGTAGAAAAAGGGTTTAGCGCCCAAGGACATTTATTCTGACATGGTTGCGACATTAGCAGGTGACCTCCAGCTTTATCAAAAGTAGGCAGCTGAATTTAAGGGAAAGTTTTGAAGATGACCCAAGCGAGGAAAACATTGATCATGTTCATCCCATGTTGATGAATGACAGGCGATTGACTATAAATCAAATAGCCAATGATATTAGCATATACCGTGAAAGAGTTGAAAATATTCTACACAATGAACTTGGTATAACGAAGGTTGACAACTGAACAAAAACGCACGAGGGTGATAAGATAACGGGAAAATCTGACATTGTTTGAAGCAGATCCAGCTGATTTCCAAAGAAGGCTATGTTTTTTTGTTTTTTTTTAATCTGCGGAGGATTTGGGGACGGAGTGCAAAATTTTTTGGGTGAAAAATGCATTTTGTTTATTGACTATCTTCAAAAGAGCCATATCATCAACGGAGAATACTATGCTGAGGCTGTTACGAAATATCGGAACCAAATACCTAGGAAAACTGACTAAAGCGGTTTTGTTTCATTAGGACAATGCGAGGAGACACGATGGAGCAATGGATATCGGCCCAGATTGAGGAATCGTTAGAGCCGAGTTCGAATTCCAGTCGAATCCATTACATTCACTTATGTGCTAATACTCTTGGGAAAGGTATGAATCCTCCTCTTCTCCCACCCAGCTATGGATAAATAGCAGGGCAGACCGGTTCTACACCCTTGGGTGGCAACTGGTCTACCACAGCGGGAAAAAATATGCCTGGTCCGTCATGTATCGAAAGATACATGATCGCCTAAGCGTGTATCACGCATGGCACATAACTGACTGAGGACAATGCTCCAGTCCTTAGTTTCAATGGCTGTTCTGCTTGACTGTGGCTCTAAACTGGTTGATAACCTTCCTTATCCTCCCAAGTTGTCCCCATCTGACTACCATCTGTTCCCCAACATGAAAAAAAAAAAACAACACTTGGCTGGGAATCAGTGTCACAGTGATGAAGACGTCCTCTCTGCTGTTGATGACTTTTTAGACCAAAACGATGAAAGCTTCTTCCCAATGGGATCCGAGCATTGCAACACCGATGGAAAAAGTGTGTGGACCGCAAACAGTAATATGTTGAAAAATAAACCTCGTTTGGTCACATTCCATGAGAGTATCTTAGTCAGACTTTGAACTTTTCATATGACCCTCGTATTTAATCATTACTCAGATGATATTAATTCTGATTTTTGTTGCTTAACTGAAATGCTCGAGCAGGTGCAGGAATGATTATCTGACTCAATCTGTAAGCTTGTCGCTCTAAAAGATCATTTAGATCGACTAATCTCAGGTCAAACGGCACCGATCAAACCTCAACATATTTGATCACCGCCGACAGTTGATTGACATTTAGAGGTATTAACAAGTTCTCTGGACTCAAAACTAGAAGTTCACTCCCTGCTTAAATCAAAGCGTAATAAAACCAAATCTCTTGATACGGAATCCTGCAGTCGGCTTTCATCTGGGCTCAAAGTTAATCACTTTCGGATCAGATTTAACACCGCAGGACAGAACCTTACACTTGATTTTCTTCGTTAATTGATCAGCCATTTTGACTGCAGTCCAAAAGATTTTGGCGGGAATTAATTCGTACACTGTCATTCATTTTTTTTTTATTACTGTACGAATATTAATATCTCTTGAATGTTTAAGATTCTACAACTAGTTGTTGCTCAGCTTGTTTTTTTGTTAGAAAGTTATGTACTTAATAAATGATAATTTTTCATAAAAATCTTAATGTTAAATAAACATGAATAACAATGTCTTGCGTAAAATCACGTTAAAAAGATATAGAAAACTCTTTACGCATAATAAATAAATAAAATCAATTGTCGTTAAAAGTTTTGAAAGAACTGTTTACTTAGTATGATGTTATTTCTCGAAAAATGGTAGAGAGATATCAGATCTTCATCATTGTCCTTTGCATAAGTAAAGCATGTTTGAAATACAATTACTGCTAAGATGACTAGCGATAGGACTTGTGTGATAAATGTTTGGTTTTCTAATTTTGTTCATCATTTATATCTAAATCTAAATTCTGCAGAAGTCAATGGAAAATAAGAATGAAAGACTTAAAGGAAAAACAAATAACTTCCTCAGTAGATCTAGCATGCAAATGAGTTCCAAATTGGAGGTTTCGATGAGAAAGACCAAATCTAAATTTATGTTCTGCCTCCGCCTGATGTCCAACTGAATAATGGCTTAAGGAATATAAGTGTATAGAGTTTACTTTGTGAATAGTGAATTTCGAGTTTCAAGGCAAAAATACTGTGTTGAAAATGATCGACTATTATAGTATCAACTGAATAATGAACTTCAGAAAGCTGTCAAATTATGATGGTCAATATTAGTCCATTATAAACGAAGATTTTTGTCATATTCTGAAATGGAAGACAGTATCTGAGTCCGACTCACACTGTACAAAAAAAAAAACTATGGCCTTGAAATTAATGAATTGCTTAAATATTGAGCAAAGTGTATACGACACCTAGATTATTTTTTTTTGTTTTGTTTCGTTTTTTCTTTAATAGGATTTCTCGAATACAAAGACCAAAAGACGTAATACACACTGTTTAATAAATAAAAATTAACCGTCTATTTCAAATACGAAGTATCTACTATAATACCGTCATAACGTATGTCATTTAATCGTTACTCAGATGATAATAATTCTGCTTTTTGTTGCTTAACTAAAATGCTCGAGCAGGTGCAAGAAGGATTATCGAACTTACAACTTTGATTTGATGATAGTCTACTCAGAAAAACAAAAAAAACAAAAAAAAAAAAAACAACACTTTATTACGTGAAATGATAATAAATAAGAAAGGATCAATATTATTTTATCTCCACAATTAGAAATCTTATATTTTACATAGAGGCTCGGATTGAGAAATCGAAGAGCCAAGTTCGAATTCCAGTCAGAGCATTCACTTACGTGCTAATACCCTTGGGAAAAGTGTGAATCCTCTTCTCCGCTCAACTATGGGTAAGTAGCAGGACAGACCAGGTTCTGTGGCCTTGGATGGTAACTGTTCTACCGCAGAAAGAAATGGCAACCGATTGTGGGAAAAATATGCCTAGTAAATTATGTATCGAAAAAATACATAATTGTTCCATCCCCTGTTAAAAAATAAATTTCGCAGCAATTTTCGTCAAAACAAAAACCATTCAATATCCACTTTGTGTTGTTAGGCGCAGCATAGATTTAGAAGGTTAAAATAAATTTATTTTATAAATAAAACATTCATTTTTTAAATTATCATATAAACCAAAAAAAAAAAAACTCCATATAGTGGAATTGATTGAGGCTTATCAGCCCTGGGAAGGCTAGGGGTTAGAAAATGTTTAAACTATTTAACATACTTCGTTCTGATATTTTATCTATCGTACCTAATCATGGTACTAAATCAATTCTTTCGAGATTTGGTCGACCAAGGGAGAATTAAAAACGAGAGGTGACAAGAGAAAATTCCAGTCATCCGAAATAAAGTATAAATGATATCCAGGCATTCTGAAGAACATTGGAACAAATAGAGACGTTTGTTCAATACGTAGAACACTGAATCGACAAGAATTTCACGAACAGGTTCCAAAATAAAATGTCACTAGTGAAGAAAACACATCAAATATCCGTTTAGAATTCGCTAAAATGTTTTTAGTTTAAGTCGAATACAATTATTTGGTCAGACAAATCAAAATTGAAACTTTCAGACCATTGCTGACAACATTTTTCTTTAGAAAAAAAAAACTCACCGTATGAGGTAAAAAAAAGCTCAATTCGAATTGCGAATCCTTGTAGCAAAACGTATTTTAACGTACTAGATCGGGGAAACTCCAGGACTGAGAGGAAAATGGATTAAGGACATTCGAAAAATATGTTGCCTTCTGTTATTAAGTTAAGACTTGGTAGGGAATTAATCTTCCAACAAGACAACGACCAGACATATACTTAAAAAAATGCTAAAAATGGTTAAAGAAAAATAAATTTACGTCAATAGAATGGCTTTCTCAATCGCCTCAACTAAATCCAATTAAATATTTCAGGTAAGATTTTAGAAAACGAAAACTATCAAATATAATAAGTCAAACAAAATATATTGAATCAATTGCTAGATCATCAGCTAGGAAAGCTGGTTCACCGTGTCCTGCTAGACATTTTCTTTCTCATCAGAATCTATCTTACACATTTATAAGTATACAATTGTTACCTGTATTAAATATTGTTGTCATATATGGTCCAAATGCTTGTTGATTCTAGGCACATTTGGTTAATCTATTAGTTACTCTCAGTACTTTTATTATGTTGAAAAGCCCCTTTGTAGGGCCCGTCCTCGCTTGCCCAGCGAACGCTAGCTGTTTTGAGTCCAGAGATAAAAGAACTTCAACACAGGGAATTTTAGCTATTTTATGTAGACATGTTCTATATATCCAGTGGGGTTCGTTCCCTCTCACTGGGGAGCCGTTGTAGACACGAAAGAAAACTCGTCTACATTGTTTGACGGTTAAGAAACAACTCTCTGAAAAACCTTTCTCTATATCTATAATTCCCATCCTGGCTCAGCCAATCAAAATCGACTTCCCATATTATGACTTGTATCTGACGCTATTGGTCAATCTCAGAAAAGAGGATCAGAGATACACTTCCTCGAAAAATAATAGTCTGCTAAACTATTATTTAACAATTATAAAAGATGGTGTGTAAGTCCGATTAAGAAAGTTGAAAATTTGATGAAAAGTAAACATATTCTTAATCCTCGAAGACAAATTGGAACCAGGAACAATTTGGTCAGTTTTTACATTCATTAAGACCAGAAAATAAACCACTTGTTCGCATACATAAAAATATAGCAAAAACAATATAAATGTAACTTGTATTAAAGCGGGATTGTTGTGAAACTGCAAAACTCTCTATCTCTATCTCTCTCTCTCTCTCTCTCTCTCTCTATATATATATATATATATATATATATATATATATATATATATATAATTTGAATGTGATAGACATAAGTATCTTATTCATGTTCTTACAGTATTCCATTTTGGTAGTGTCGGATTGTTGTGAAACTGCAAAACTCTCTCTCTCTCTCTCTCTATCAATCTCTCTCTCTCTCTCTCTCTATATATATATATATATATATATATATATATAATTTGAATGTGATAGACATAAGTATCTTATTCATGTTCTTACAGTATTCCATTTTGGTAGTGTCGGATTGTTGTGAAACTGCAAAACTCTCTCTCTCTCTCTCTCTATCAATCTCTCTCTCTCTCTCTCTCTCTATATATATATATATATATATATATATAATTTGAATGTGATAGACATAAGTATCTTATTCATGTTCTTACAGTATTCCATTTTGGTAGGCTAAGAGAGTGTCGAAAGTCTCCGTAGTAATTTTATTGACTCGAGAATTTTCATCCAATTAATTAGTAATTTTCAAGGAGATCGTTGTTAGTGACATATATATATATATATATATATATATATATATATATATATATATATATATATATATATATATATATATAACCATGTGAATTGAATAATGTTATACAGATATTTACTAAGTTTCCCCATGTCTGCTTCAGGATCTCACTAACTGAACAGTCAGTGAGGATTGAAAGCATTAGCAGGTGTTTAACACGACATGGAGTCATACAGAAGCTCATGCATGATATCTATTACATTCCGGGGAAGTTTTAAAAGTATTAGGTTGGTGCAAAAATAATGACGTAATAATGTCGTTTGTTGACGTATTTTTTAACGTCAATAAACGACATTATTACCTCATTATTTTTGCACCAACCTAATACTAAGCCCAATCTTTCCTTAGTATAGCCGTTAAACCCACTTTAAACTGACCCTCTGTCACATCCAGTAGCGAGGTGGGCACACTGAAAAATACCCTTACCTGGCACAAGTTATGCAGAGTATTATCATTTCTCAGTTGCGATAAAGTGCAACTCAGTTGCTGGGGAAAAATGCAGTTGAGGGGAAATGCTGAGAGTTGCCTGGTTCCGGGAAACAGCTACCCGCCGCTGTACCCACTCATGGGTCTAGAGAGGGGTTATCAGTAGTAATATTGATGCCAGCGCAACCGACGGTTGCAGGGTTTAGGCAATTTTTGGCGTACGCACTCAGATGCCCCGACCGTGTGTCACATCGCATTTGTCGTGGAGAAACGGGTAAATACCTACAAAAGATCACACGAATGAAGAGTTCAGTTAGATTTGAAGACATTTGCTATAGCTGGCGAGAAGAGACGCGTAAGAGTCTCGTGTTAAAAGAGAAACATCTGCTGAAAATCGCCATTATTTAATTTAGGAGTCAGAGTTTTCGTCTTGTTGCAGTTTAACAGATGCATTCAGCGACATTAGAAGAGTTACATGAACATGAGAAAGAAACAAAGGCAGACAATCAGAAGCAGCTAAAAGTACAATAAAATGTTGAGGACACATGTATACGTGTGGATATTAGATTATCGTCTAGCCGATATATACAAGAAGAAAAATCTTCAGTGTAAGTCTTTGAAAGTTTGCAAACTAGAAACTAACGGCAAGGTAAAACTTTGCAAGTCAGCGCGTGATAGGTAGACAAATAGATTAAATTCTAATTACTTCTTTTTTTTTTCTTACGTGACATCTCATTGCAGGACGTGGGCTATGAAAGCTCTCCACAACTTCTTGTCCTTTCAAACAATTAGTAAAGTTTGTCTTTTGGCTAGCTCTCTTAATCCTTGTTCTGTCAAGCATTTATATAAGGTCGTTAGGTTGGTTACTAGTTGTTTTCCTCCGTCTTTCTTGCCTTCAATCTGTCGTGTGCGTTGAATTCTCCAAGCTCTCTTTCTTCATTATATGTTCCAGAAATCTCAATGGTTTCTTTCTAGTTTTAAGTTTAAGTACACTTTTGTTTCCATTTTCCTTAAAACTTTCTCTTTAATCACACGTTCAGTTCATAGTATTTGAGTTGATATTCCTTTTTTTTTTCTTAAACACTGAATTTTCGATACCGAAGTTTTAAAATTAAATTTTTAAAATGAAAAAACATTCTTGAAGTTTTCATTTTAGTTTTAATTGAAACCTAAATGATTAAATTTATTATTTCCAGGAAGTAAAATATTCTGGTGTATTTCAGATAGAAATTGTATAGATTATAATGTCAAATAATTCTTCTATTCTTTAAAAAAAAAAAAAATTTAAAAGCGGCAATTTTCTTAATTTTAAGAAATTTGTAAACAAACAAATTTATCGGTTTTAAAAATCTTTCAAAATTAAATTATAGATTCGTGACACGTTATTTGAGTAAAATGAGAAAATTTAAAGTTAAATTAATCTGATTTGAAATAAATATTATTTACTTATAGCATAAAAAACCAATACACAAGGATTTCTTAACGATGGGTCCCCTCTTTCTTCGATCTTTATTGATTTATCGAGAAGCACTCAAGGTGATGACAGCTATTATGGATGAGCAGCAATGACATAAATTTACGAAATATAAGTGAACCCATTTTTTTTAGTTTTTATCTACCTAGTAATTTTTACAAATTAACATATTTTCAGCAATTATTTAATATTTTATTCACTTTTAGTTAGGTTTCAAGAAGCTTTATGAAATTTGCATTTCATTTCTAGGTTCTTAATCTTAAGTTTACTATCTTAAACAAAAAATATAATTATTTGAAGTATGACCCAAACTAAAAGAAATGCATAAAATAAAATTATATGTCAATTAAGTAAAGTAAAACTTTTTTTTTATTTATTTTGAAGGGATGATTTGCAAAGAGGTTAATGATGAAATAGAAGTAAATTAAAAGTGAAATAATTGCAGTGCGGCAGACGGCACTAAATTCACCAGGCCTTTTTAAGGATTATGTCATGTATAGATTCCCATAGGTAGAAATTAGGAACGTGTTCTTTACTAAAAATTATTTTAAAAATTAAAAAAAATATATTTGGATACAAACGACTGTTATGAGGTTTTCTAATTTTGATTCGTAAATTTACTTTTCGCTTAACGATATCACCAAATTGCATTCTTGAAAGCAATGAAGAATTTTAAACGGTTTTCAACTATTATATTATTATAATTAAAATTTAAAAACTGAAAAACTTCTTGTAAGAAATCATTATTCAACGAAAAATTTTTATTTCTTCAGACAATAGTGTCCTTAATATAACTTATTTACAAAAGGAATTTTAAAGCTTTTCTAAATAAATGTCATAGTTTGATTGCTTTTTTTTTTAGAATTCAGAGCAGATTTTCGATGAAACGGGTAACTGTTTTACAAAAAAAGTTGATGATTTATTTTCTCCAAAGAATCCTGTTTTTAACTAATAAAAAACCCCACCTTAAAAATTTAAATTCTCGAAATTTCATGAAATTAAGTAAGTTACATATGTAAAAAAATATATTTTTACCAAGATTTTCTAAAAAGAAAGATTTCAGAAATGACTTAATTCATTTCTGAATATGTCCTTAATGTTTCGTTAAAATCCGACAATTATTTTAATTTTGCAAGAATTTCCAATTAATGTGTTTTTCACGGGAAAAAAAAAAAAAAAAAAAAAAAAACTAACCTTATCTTTGGTCTGCCGCTGACGTAAAAAAAAAAAAGAAGATTTTTAAGCAAAATTTCGAACGTGCTAGAAAGAAGTAAAAAATTTAAAAAAATAATAAAAAAAATACCTTGGTCTTTCCTCTTAATATTAACATCAATATTTTGAGGACAAAACTTTGTTTTTATTGAAGTTGGGGCCTTTTTTCATCATGCGATGCTGTTTTTTTACGCGACTAAGTGGAGGCACCTAGTGAAATTAATAACAATGGGTCGAGATTAAGAAGATCAACAAAAGAATCATTGTGGCACGGACAGAAATTGAACCTGTATCCACTTTTTCATCAGGGAAGACTTTTCTATAGTTGATACTTGCCTTTATCAATTCAGCCGCGTTGATAGATTACATAATCGCATTTCTCATTCGGACATCTACGAATCTATCTGCTAGCTTCAGTTTCGAATCGAAATAGTAAACAATATATTTATATATATAGTGATTTTCCAAGCGTAGCTTAGATGTGGCACAACGCCGAAAGTAGGGGTACCCAGTGAGGATCGAACTCACTACTCCCTTCGAAGTGCCCAAACAATATATATATATATATATATATATATATATATATATATATATATATATATATATATATATATATATATATATATATATATATATATATATATATATATCCCCAGTACGATCATGTCTGCTCGAAGCGTACCTTAAAGTAAACACATGGCATAATATATTATGAAATGGACTAAGACTGATAATTATTTTACTATATTTTCTATTTATACGTTATTTCTATAGATACAAATATTTATTTAAGTTAATGCTCTGTTTATAATAAACAGTATTAACTACATTTACCAACCTGAAAGCCCGAGAAATTTCAGAGAAATCGAACCTGTATCCTGGACGGAACCGTCATATAGCCTGACGTGATATACTATTTAGCAACAGAGGTAGCGTCTGGTTCGCAAAGTCAAATTATTGTCTCTAAACAACAAATTTCCCATGATATATATATATATCCATTTTTAGAGGTTCCAATGAGAAATGTGCGTTCTTTAAATTAAAAATTTAAATCTTACTCTATCTACTTGTGGCAGAATTAGTAAAGACACGTTTCGGCTATAGAAATGGTTTCCCTGATGAAAAATGATGATACAAGTTCGTGGCACAATCTTTCTCTCGTCGGACTTCTCAATCTAGGCTGGTTGATATTTATTCCATTGTTAAACAAAATTAAAAAAACAACAACCGAGATATAAGAAATTATGTCGGATAAAAGAATCCGTTTAAAAATACTCATATATGCGAAATACTTATCGCATTATCTTCAAAATATGAACCTTAGAAATGACCTTTGATGGTCCAGTGCTTGACATGTTTCATTTCAATGTTAGCTCTCACGTTCATGGAGTTATGTCTTACGATAATATCCAATGCAATATGGGTAGGAGATGCTAGTGCATCCCTCCAATAACATATGTAACATCCTTCTCCCAGAATGTCTTTGAGTCCTCATATACGATCCATTCTGAGTTCCCATCTTAGTCACGATGATTTTGAATCAAGGACAAATTTTGTTACCTTGATCTCTGGGTATACGACACGTATGCATACGGGGTATCATGATTGTAATTTTTGCAAGTTTTCATACAACAACAACCAATATCATCTTTGAAATGAAGTAGCAATTTTATTTCTGCATATAATTTCCGAATAAATTATGTAGTGTAATAAATTTATAAACAGAAAAGAGGATTTTTCTTCGCGACATTTCAAAGCAAATCGGATAAGACATTATCGGAAATGGAAGAAACAAAATATTTAATCGGGAAATTTCAAAAACTATTTTGCAAAACAAACGACTTTTCTCCCCCATTACTTATGCTTAAACATTACTGACTTCATCAGATTTTTTGCCGATCCGGGTAATGTTCAGCGATTTTCGAACTGAACCCTTTATTTAATCAAGAGAGATAATATGTTCTGCTTCCGATATCTACTTCATTTTTTTCTGCTATTGTTATTATTATTATTATTATTATTATTATTATTATTATTATTATTATGTAATTTTTAAATCCCAAAAGCAAAACAGTAAATCCACTGAGATACAAGAAGATACTTGGTGTGAAAGAATTAGAAAACAGAAGCATTACTAAGGATCGAGAACGAAAGAAGAGTAATCAGGAGGTAAATAGATAGCGATTGACATTACATTTCAATATTTGAAGCCAGAAGTGAGTTCTACAAACGAGAAGTGCGAGAAAAGAGTTTTAGCATGGAACTTACGGTTATATCATGCCAACACAACTGTATATTGGTGAGATCACGTGGCTAATCTGGTACTGTGCTAAAATTCAAAAAGACAAGGTACCATAGCGAAGAGCGATGTTTATTTGTACGATGATACAAAATGTGGCACAATGCCAAAATGGGGAACGAGGGGAAAAGGACGGTCTTTTTCTGTCTTAACTTTAAACTTAGCTAGCCACAAACACTGACCCAATCATACAACAATATTTCTTACACCAAAACAAAGCACTCTTACTACATCCACCATAATACCTCATGTCTCTATGAAAATTCTAACTAGTCCCCATATGTACAATACATTGTCTGTGGAGTGATGGGGGATAAAATAACAATTTAAAAACTAGCCTCGATGAGTATTTACAATATGAAACAAAACTATAAACAATTACTATGAAAGGATTTATAAAAAATTAAAAAAAATTAAAAAGGCCCAGGGAGGCAACCTGAAGGCGATATGCCAGATCACGACCAATAATATTGCTGATTTTTCTTTGGCTTTTATCAAGAATCTCTAGATATAGCACTGGACTATACGTGGCAGAAATATTTTAATCATGAGTGAATGGTAGACTTATTCTCATCATCATTATTATTATTATTATTATTATTATTATTATTATTATTATTATTATTATTATCTCTTTGGATTTCTATTGTACACTAATTTCCTTCCGGGTCTCAGCCAGAGACCTAAGGTCAGAAATGGCATCATGACATTTACCACTAAGCATTTTTGTAAAGAAAAATCAAAAGAAAACACCCAAACCTACGACCACACACATTTTTTATAGATAAAGCCATGTGGGAGTTTTACTTATGTGGGAGTTGTACTTATGACTACAATTTTTTTGTATTTTCTTAATGAATGGTTTACCAGGAATCACTTCAATGAGTCTATTAGAATATTTCCAATAAACCGGAGGGCTCCAACTACAACTGCAATTATGGATGTCTTCATGTGCCACATTTTTGAGATTTCTACCTCAAGATTCTTGTATTTTGATAAATTTTAGAAGATATTCAATAATACATTGCAGTTTGAAGGGACTGCTATGTCATTAAGAAAGCACTTTCTGTTTTTGTAGTCACTCACCACGATGTCTTGGCGATTAGCTTTGATTGTTCTGTCTGTTTGCAATGTAAAGTCCCATAAAATGGTTACAAGTCCTATGTTTGTAACCGGGTCAGGGTGATATTCATACCAACTTCTTGCAATTTCCTTTCCGTAAAAGTTGCATATTTTCCAGTGCAGATATTGGCCCAATCTATCATGCCAAATTTTATTATTATTATCATTATTTCCTTAGATTTCTGTTGTATACACATTTCCTTCCGGGTTCCAACCAGAGATCTAAGGTCAAAAATGGCTTCATGACATTTTCCATGGATCATTTTTTTGTGAAAACAAAACCTATGCTTACACAAATTTTACATAGATAAAGCTCTTCGTAATGTGTGAAGTGTACTTGTGAGTTCAAATTTTGTATTTCTTTAACGCATAGGCTACCAGGAATCCCTTCAGTGAGTCTATCTAAACCTTTTCCATTGAATCCGAGGGCTCCAACTACAACTGGAATTATTGATATCCTCGTGTGGCATTATCGCTTGAGCTTTCCACTTTTATTTTGATAGTTTTTTAGGATCTTCAAAGATATATTACTGTCCACAGGAACTGTCATGTCACTATTATTAATTTTATTGTTATTAGGTTGGTGCAAAAATAATGTCGTTTTCTCACATATGTTAGAAAACGACATTATTTTTGCACCAACCTAATATCATAACAATTATTATTATTATAACTATTATTATTATTATTATTATTATTATTATTATTATTATTATTAATGTCCTATCTTTTAGGTCTACTCCGTCTTGACGTTCTAAATCTCCTTTTTATACTATTATTGTTCTTCTTAATGACTCGCTCCAGCTACACGTTCTACGTCGCTTTTCCTTCTCATTATTACAATTAGCGTTTTACTTATATCTCAAAACAAAAGACAAGAAAAAGCAGGTTTGTAGGAAGTTTCACTTTCGTCATCCATTCTTAGGCCAAGTGTCAAGTGGTTCCATCAACAAACCTCGACAAGTGTTCCTTTGGTAGAGCAGAATGACCATTTAAGTAGTCCACTTGAACAACTCTGAGTGTTTCCTGCAGGCTTTTGATGTCGACCATTTCGGAATGAGAAAATAAAGTCCGGTCCGACCCCCAAATACTCATGTTTCTTTGCTCCATACTACTTCAGTTTCCTTTCAGTTAAAACATTGACGGCCATTTTGTCGTCCTTGGACTAAAACAGACAATAAAATATAGCCAGTTGAAGATATTAATAAGTCAACAAATCGAAATCAATTTTCTATCGCCAGTTTGTTCAATGGTGATATCGTGTATGACAAATACACGTTGTTAATTGAGCTTAGATAATTTATTATTGCTCTTTCCAAATATCGATGGTTCAAGAAGGGAAAATGTAGAAGTTCGATTATTGGTTAGGAAAGCAGATAGGCAGCTCAATCTAACATGAAATGCGACAGATTCACAAGCAAACGAAAGGTTGCGAAAACGTCAGAATTTTTATATGATAAGTAGTTCAATGACAAATGTCTATGATTATATATATACATATATAAATATAAGCAGTGTGGGCACAGAAATCGACACCAAATATCGACGGTCTGTTTTCACTCACTATCCCCACTGTTTATATACGGTCTCTCTGGGATATTGACCACTTTTTACTTACAAATATAGCATCACTTTGAACTATATTTTATCATATATACATATATATATATTTTCATTAGAAAACTGTAAATGTTTATTGATAGATTCTGATTTCAGTTCCACATACACACACAGAAAAAAAGAAAAATACTGAATTTTAAAATTAAATACATATAAACTAGGGTTAAATAAAGACTTGGGTATTTTAAATCTTTATAAATATTTCAATAGTTAAACATTTTTTAGATACAGTTTAAATTTTTTTTATTTCTTATTTTATTTTTTTAATTTTTTAAACAACATCTAAGATATTATTACAGTTAAATTTACGTTAGGAATATTCGTTCCATATCACGTGACGTTCGCATCTCGCGACGGACGCTACTTGTAAACAAACAATTATTTCCGAAGAAAGATTGAGGCCAATCTAAAATATCAAATATATATACAAATAAATACATACTTTCATAAAAGAACATTATTATTTTTTTAATTTGCAACTTTTTCTATATATACATATTAAGAAAGTATACGTGATTCTCATTATGCTATATATATATATATATATATATATATATATATATATATATACAAAGAAATAATCACACATAGAATTAATCAGAAATATTAATGCCATTAATGGTGACATCCGTCACTAGAAACATAATATATGCATTAAAATACTGTTAATCCATAGAGTGAAGTGATCCTCGTCGAAACCATTGATGTCTGTAGTTTTCAGTTTATTTGGTGTTAAAATGCTAGTACTTACGAATAGTCCTCTATTCATCATCAGGCATGTGTTTTTTTTCCTTATAAAATCAAAAACTTATAAAATAAGGAAAAAAAACACATGCCTGATGATGAATAGAGGACTATCATTATCCAGTTGGAAAACCCAATCAGGAGGTAGCCGAAGTCTCTCAACCGAACTGTCTTGCAGGATTTTCTGGTATCTTTCGGCATTCATCTTGCCATCTATTATTGATATTCTGCCAACACCTTTTGCAGAAAAACAGCTCCAGATCATGATACTGCCACCACCAAACTTTACAGTTGGCAACGTGTTCTTTGGTAAGTAGGCTTCACCATCCTTCCTCCACACATGATTTCGATAACTATGACCAAACAACTCTATTTTAGATTCATCTGTCCATAGTACTTTTTCCCAAAACGAATATTCTTTATCTTTATGTTCTCTAAAGCATTTTAGCCTAGGATCTCTGTGTCATTTCAAGAGGAGTGGAGTCTTCCTTGGGATGCGTGATTTCAGACTGTTTTTGTGTAGTTCATTACTTATTGTACGCTTGGTTACTTTAATTATATTAAAAAAATTACTATAAAGGTAATTTACATTAACCACAAAAAAAGGCTTAGACAGAAGCGTCTATCTTTTTAAATTTGCATTTTTTTCTTAATATAACTATAACAACAAGAACATTTCGATTTCATTTTTGCCTTGAAAACGTCGGAAGACGAAACGCGTCGGAAAAATCTAAGATCTTTTTTCCAATTGTCATTTTATTTATACCAATCTCTCTTGTCCACAGAATTGATCTGGGAATTTAACTATATATATATATATATATATATATATATATATATATATATATATATATGTATGTATATATATATATATGTAGCGAGAGAGAGAGGGGGAAAGACAGAGATTGAGAGAAAGATATTGATAGATAGAGTTATTGAGATATATATATTGAGATATTGTGTGAGAATCAGAGAGAGTGAGAGAGAGAGAGAGAGAGAGCGAGGCGAGATTTTATCTGAATGTTTAAAGTCAATCGATGCAATGGAAGGGAGCAACTGTCTGCAGTCTTTGTCTGGCGACAGTCAAGTATTTTTACTCGGTGTTCCTCTTCCTTTTCCGTTTTGTTTACAGTTGCTAGCTTGGTAATCGATTCGAAGTGAACCTGAAACGATACCAAATGCAAAAATCAATAAAGCAAGAATCAATAATCATTTAGTGCATTTGTGAAACGCTTCATCGATACAATAAAGATGCGGTATGACAAAAATAGAAAAAAGTACGCGACGAATTTACGAACGAAAAGCAAGCCGAATGAAAAACCCAGTGAAATAGGGGCAGATAACTCCAGTTGTTCTGAGACGCGGTGTCGGGAGATCTGAAATGTTGTGGAAATAGGTAAAGAAAAGAGGTAAAAAGAAAGACTCAAAGTGGAAGTGTAGGTGGTGAAGATAACGACGGAAAATAGGGAAAAGAAAGAAAGAAAGAAGAGCGACAGCGAAGTGTATGGCTGAAAAATGGGAATGAAGAAGAAGAAGAAGAAGAAGAAGAAGAAGAAGAAGAAGAAGAAGAAGAAGAGAGGTGGCGTAAATAAAAAAAGAAGAGTGATAGGGAAGATTCAGGCCGAGATGAACAGAAAGAAAGAAAGAAAGAAAGAAAGAAAGAAAGAAAGAAGAGCGATAGCGAAGTGTATGGCTGAGAAAGAAATAGTGAGAATGAAAAATGGGAATGAAGAAGAAGAAGAACAAGGTGGCGTAAATAAAAAAAGAAGCGTGATTAGGAAGATTCAGGCCGAGAAGAACAAAAAGAAAGAAAGAAAGAAAGAAAGAAAGAAAGAAAGAAAGAAAGAAAGAATGGCGATGGGGTGGGGCTAAGAAGGAAGTAGTGAAGAAAATGTGAATAAAGAAGAAGAAGAAGACTGAGGAAGAAAAATACCTGAAAGAAAAATAGGAAGAGGAAGAAGAAAAAATGGTGGCAAGAGGCGGATGAAAAGCGAATGAAAGAAGAGAAAGAAGTAGAAATAAAAAGGGAGAGAATGAAAGTCATGAAAGAATTTTATATTCCCAGATAAATGGAAGAAAGTAAAATTATGCAAAGCGAATGAAGATAATGGCGACTTTGAAGCAGCAATAAAAGAGGAATGGTAAGAAGGAAATAGGCTGTAAATTATGGAAGACAAAATGACATTTAAAAACAAAATGACGGAAAAGTATGTATTAAGGCCTAAAATCAAGACAAACAATGGCGTAAATAAAATATCAGTATTTTCTTTTACCGAAGAAAATCGAACAATATTTCTACATGTTTCTCTCCACGATGCAACACACATACACACACACACACATGTGTGCAAGGCTGTGTTCATGTGTGTGTGGATAGATGTGTATCTCACGTTTTCAATCTTTTTCCTTTTTCTTCCTCGCTCATCTCTTTCTCTCATATATATATATATATATATATATATATATATATATATATATATATATGCTCCTGAAAAATATATTTCGGTTGAGCTCTCGAGAGAGGAAGTGTGAGTTTGTGAACAGTGACTATTACTGCTAATAATACAAGACCCTTTAGTAAATCGAATCGAGTTCTCTCAGTCACTGTGCATTTATCCAAAAGTAAATGCGCTTAAATTCACCTTCAACCCTACCGTGCGCCAACGCCTTAGGGTAGAATCTCCGACTGACGCCAATTCAGGAGGGTTTCAATTCTAGCTAGAGGCAACCGGACGTCTAGCTACACTGATTCGCTGTGATACAGCGAAACAATCTGTCTGCTGATGACTATATATATATATATATATATATATATATATATATATATATATATATATATATAATACAATTAAAATTTGTAACTTAAGTGATTGATATTATATTTAGCACATCCACACTCGTCGATGAACCATTTTGTAATTGTTCAGTCCGAAATGTTCAGCAATTGATTGCTGTTTGTCTCGTTTTTCTTTATCTTTATACTAAATTGGATGCAATTAATTTATGCGCTAATTGGGAACTCTTATTATTGATGTCTCTCTGTCTCTCTCTTTGCGTGCATATGCGCGTGTGCATGTGCGTATGTTGCGTTTATATATAAAGACAAAAAAAACAACTTTTCTTTACCGACGCGTTTCGTCCTCTGATGGACTATTATCAATGCAAATGTAAGGATTTATTTTGCAAAATGAATTTATTAACAGAAGTAAAAATATCGTTAGGTTTTCAACATTTTTAAATTCAAGAACACGGATGAATTCTTTTCAGACTGTCAAAGTCACGCTAAAATATATGCGTGTTGATAAGTGATTTTTTTTTAAAGCATTTCACCCCAAGCAGGTCGGAAGTGCCATTAGTACGCAAGGGGTTACAGAGAGTAGGAGCAAGAGTAAAGAGGCGTGAAAGAGGAAAGGGTGAAGAGAAGGACGGGGAATTAGATCAAGGCATCTGGAGATGTCGATTGACATTGCATTTAAATAGTTGGAGATTATAGCTATCAGGGAAGCAAGTAAGAGGAAGGGAGTTCCACAGACGGGAAGTGCGATATATGAAGCGTTTAGAGTAGAAGAGACGGCTACATTTAACAGTTTCGACAGTGAAGGAGTGAGACTGAAATGCCAACCTAGTAGCACGTTTAAATTCATACAGTTTGGGAACTAGCGAAAGTAGCTCGTCGGAGTAGTTACGGTGAAAGTATTTGTAGAAAAGACAGAGGGAAGCGACGGCACATCTGGGAGAGAGCGATTGTAAATGAGGTGCCAGATCAGGGCCAATCGCATTGCATATCCGTCTCTGGATTTTGTCGTGGACCTTAAGACAAACTACTGTGATGTAATTAAAAGCATAATAAACGAATAGGGCAAATGTTTTTATTGTTGTTTTTGTTGAATTTTTTTCTCTTATTTGTTTATATATTATTTATTTTCTTTTTGAATGTAATTATTATTTTATTTTAATTTGATAAATTCTTTATATATCTATTTATTATAAATAATAGAAGCTTTTGAGTCAACCGTTTTCTTTTCATTTTTAAAATTTTTATCGTCATGTATGTTGACTTAGGAAAGAGCATGTCTTTTATGAAAGGAGATACCTGAAAGAATTCGAAGTGCCATTTTACATTTTGGCAATAGAAGATGGTGGCATTCCCTAAAACCTTTCATCTTAGTAATTTATTTCCTCTTTTAATAAGTATGTCCTTCTTTAGATCGATGTCATAGTTGAACTTATTTCTTTGTATAACTAATGAATTTGATAAATAGTTATGTATAAGATTATTTTGTGATCATAAATACGTTTTTTTTTTCATTTCTGGAAGTTTCCCCAATATATTGTCAGCAGCAGTTGTGACAGCTTATTTTTTATTTCGAAACAATCAAATGACAAAACACCAGAATATGGGAGAGGCGGCCTTCTTTGACGGGCTGAGAAATTATCAACAGACATTCGGAAATAAAACATTTTTCGTTTTCATATAATTTATTTTCTTTGCATTGTACTTGATTCAGTGGTCAATATGAATCAGAAATCGAATATTAAATATGCGTACAAGACTCGATCAACAAATCAATAGCTAATGACTATGTCACTAAATTATGATTCGAAATATAATATCCTATATGTGTGTGATTAGTGGAAAAGAATCATTAATTTGTTGTGCAAAATAAAATCTGTTATATCATTAGGCTATTTTCTTATTGACATACTAACCTATATATATATATATATATATATATATATATATATATATATATATATATATATATATACTCGTCATCCATTGACAGACAGTTTCGCTATATCATAGCTCATTAGTGTGGCTAGACATCCGATCACTTCAGGCCGGGACCAAAATTCAACCGATTTGGTAAAAGTCAGTGATTCTAATCCCTCGACTATCGACGCCCGGCAGGGAGATGTGGACATGTATGTGTAGGGGGGTATCTTTGTGTGTGAGTGAGTGTGTGTGTGTGTGTGTTTTTATGTAGATATTTACTATTCTGTAAGTTTTCTAGTTTGAACATATTCAGGTTTTTAATCTGTCATGAAAATTTAAGCGTACGACCTCTTGAATACATGTTTGAAGAGACTGGAGTGGTAATCTAGGTGGGTTATATAGCGGGTTTTAGCGGATGAAAACTAGAAGCAGGAAAGATGGGTGAAGATAAAATATGATTGAGCTGAGAAGAATGGCCTCCTTTTGTAAAGAGTTTTCGCTTTTCCGTTTGAGTTGGATTATTCGTCGTGCAAACAGGTACATCCCCCCTGTTAAAAATCATATGGATTGTTTTGTATTAATAAGTTACAGGATTACAATGGTGTATATTTACATAGGGACATTTAATTGAGGACTAATTCATCCAAACAAGAAGCTATTTTAACCCTAAATGTATGCAATATGGCATGGAAGATCGCACTGAATATGAGGTGGTCGATCAGCGGTGAGGAGAATATAGTCACGGGACTTAAAATATTTAAACTACCGACAAAACGCAAAAATATTTCAGACCTCGCGTGACTATATTTAGAAACGTTGAAATCAGATTGAAGAAGGTATTTACACGTGGAACAGTGTGACCTATAGAAAGGTGGGGAAGATTTAGTGGGACATACAAATAAGTAAATTTTTTTTTTTTTTATGCCGCATGTCCCGAATGGATATGGCCAGAAATTGCTCCCGACAACTTCGTAACTTTTAAAACTTTACCATAGCCTTTTGGGGAGATTTCTGCCATCCATTATCAACAGCTGTTTTCTCTCGGCTTTTCTTTCTGTCATTATGTCCGCTCAGAGCAAGATCGTTGAAAAAATATTTCCTCAATCTTTGTCTCATTCTGTTTGTGAGTATAAGTTTATTTGTTATACATATTTTCTTGGGAGAGTGAAACGATGCCAGTCAATCGACCCTGCGTCGAGTATCCACGATGTGGAAGAAATTCTGGTTACAAGTAATTGAAAAAAAGATTGACAGTTGAGTTCATTCTCTCCTACAGCGTCAGTTGTAATAAGAAACCATTTAGTTTGTGATTAGTGACAGAGACATAGGGATCGGCCGAAGCGGTGTTTTTGGAAAGAGGTCTTGTAAACACGTGTTGATGAACAACAGCACTGCATTTATATTAGAACTTATAAAAAAATGTTAAAGTAGTTTAAAATAACCACTTTAACATTTCTTTTATAAGCTGTAGATAAACTGAATGAAAACGGAGAGGCATCATAGAACGATTAAGACCAGAGCCGGAAGTGGCCCCTTCTCGCCACTCGAGGCAGTCTTCTGGTATAACACGTCACCCAGGTCAGATAGATAGATAGATAGATAGATAGATAGATAGATAGATAGATATGAACAGACTGAGATAAAGAGATATAGATATATATGAAAAGAGTGAGATGGATAAGAGAGATATGAAAAGAGTGAGACAGATAAATAAATAGATATGTACAGACTGAGATAGATAGATAGATAGATAGATAGATAGATAGATAGATAGATAGATAGATATGTACAGACTGAGATAGATAGGTAGATATGTACAGATTGATATATATATATATATATATATATATATATAGAGAGAGAGAGAGAGAGAGAGAGAGTGAGAGAGAGATATGAACATATTGACATAGATATATAGATAGATAGATAGATATGAACATACTGACTGAGACAGACAGATAGATAGATAGATAGATAGATAGATAGATAGATAGATAGATAGATAGATAGATAGATATGAACATACTGACAGAGATAGATAGATAGATAGACAGACAGACAGACAGATTGGGAATTAGTGCTGCAAAGAACGATGGAAGAGACGAGTCTCTCTAAGAAAATAAAAAGGAAAGTTGGGGAAAAGTATAAGTAGTAAGCCAGTTGACTCTAACTGCATATGGTAACGAGGGAAGAGGAGGAGAACCATGTTTGCATATGTCTCACGGGTTAAAGCAATTTGTGATTGCTCTTCATTACTAAATGACAAGATTAGAGTGATATAGAGTTGCATAAGAACAGTTTAGCCGTATTCCTCTTGTCCTTTAAACATCAATGAAGTAATAACTTTTTACCTTATGTAATCCCTGTTGATATCTATAAGGAATTTCGGCTATACTTGGGTAATATACTGGAAATAATTATATTTACGATTTTGTAATGTAGTTTACTGTTCTTATAGAATTGTTCTCTCTCTCTATCTATCTATCTATCTATCTATAATATAATATTATTTATACTATATTACATATATTATGTTTTTATATATATTATATATTAGGTTGGTGCAAAAATAATGTCGTTTTCTCACATATGTTACTATGTGAAAAAACGACATTATTTTTGCACCAACCTAATATTTATCTCTCTTTCTGCATATATATATATATATATATATATATATATATATATATATATATATATATATATATATATATATACATATATATATTATATATATTATATATATTATATATATTATACATATACATGTTATTATATATATAATACATATATATGTTATTATATATATATATATATATATATATATATATATATATATATATTTATATATATATATATATGCAATTTTTATGTATATTTATATATTATATATACGCGGTAAAGCGCTCAATATTAGTGACAGAGCTAACATTGATGTTAGTTTTATGACCCCGGGTTTCCGGGCCTATGCGTTGTCTGACGATCGCAAAGGGAGTGAAACCCAGAGTCACAAACTCACATCAATCCAACTATATATATATATATATATATATATATATATATATATATATATATGTCACGCACAATCTTTGATTATTCGCGTCAATACATATACATATATATATATATATATATATATATATATATATATATATATATATATATATATGTATATATATATATATAAAAGTTTTCTTTATCTATCTATTTATCTATCTATCTCCGTCAGCTCATTATCTATCTCCTTCTGTTCATTATCTATCTATCTATCTATCTATCTATCTATCTATCTATCTATCTATCTATCTATGTTTATATATATATATCAATCTGCTCATATCTATCTATCTATCTATGAGACTCTGTTATTATTTCTATTTGGTTTCAACCTAATAAATCTTACGTACCTGTCAAAAAAAATGGAGAAAAAGAAGAAAAAAATGTTTAGTCACAAAACAGGCAATCATTTTATTATTTAAGTTTTAACCCGGACATGCTCATTTCGTTTCAGGTTTTGACTTATTTTTCATGATGTATTGACACACGTAGCCTTAGACTGAGAAATACGAACACTTCGTGATTTTAGGACTCGTAAAATTCCCACGTACAACTAGGCAAAAAGAAATAAGAAGTTCATTATAATTTGTTGACATGGAGATTATATTCCAGAAACATCGATTTTGAACGCAACAAACTCACAAAGAAGTAATTCGATGATTTCTCCTCTAGACCCTGTTTCCTAATTTAAATAAAATCGCATTGTTCACAGCAGATGTAGAAACATGAGTCGACCTATAACATTTCCAGATGATTAATTCTTGTCTAGTCTTATATTCGCCAAATAAATAAACTCCTTTTCTAAAAAGTAGACTATCTCAGGTCTGTCACAAATAAAGGATTTGAGTGGATTAAAATCGTTCAAATATAATAATAAAATTTTCATTTGTCTTGAAGGACAAAAATTATCAGCTAATCTAATGCGTTTCATTTCAAGTACCTATAAAAAGCAGTGTCAGTTGCTTTGTAACGCCGAACGTCAGTTGCTTTGTAACGCCGAACGTCAGTTGCTTTGTAACGACGAACGTCAGTTGCTTTGTAACATCGAACGTCAGTTGCTTTGTAGCGTCGAACGTCAGTTGCTTTGTAACGCCGAACGTCAGTTGCTTTGTAACGCCGAACGTCAGTTGCTTTGTAGCGTCGAACGTCAGTTGCTTTGTAACATCGAACGTCAGTTGCTTTGTAGCGTCGAACGTCAGTTGCTTTGTAACGCCGAACGTCAGTTGCTTTGTAGCGTCGAACGTCAGTTGCTTTGTAACGCCGAACGTCAGTTGCTTTGTAACATCGAACGTCAGTTGCTTTGTAGCGTCGAACGTCAGTTGCTTTGTAACGCCGAACGTCAGTTGCTTTGTAGCGTCGAACGTCAGTTGCTTTGTAACGCCGAACGTCAGTTGCTTTGTAGCGTCGAACGTCAGTTGCTTTGTAACGCCGAACGTCAGTTGCTTTGTAACATCGAACGTCAGTTGCTTTGTAACATCGAATTTCAGTTGCTTTGTAACATCGAACGTCAGTTGCTTTGTAACATCGAACGTCAGTTGCTTTGTAACGCCGAACGTCAGTTGCTTTGTAGCGTCGAACGTCAGTTGCTTTGTAACGACGAACGTCAGTTGCTTTGTAACATCGAACGTCAGTTGCTTTGTAACATCGAACGTCAGTTGCTTTGTAGCGTCGAACGTCAGTTGCTTTGTAACGACGAACGTCAGTTGCTTTGTAACGCCGAACGTCAGTTGCTTTGTAACATCGAACGTCAGTTGCTTTGTAGCGTCGAACATCAGTTGCTTTGTAACGACGAACGTCAGTTGCTTTGTAACGCCGAACGTCAGTTGCTTTGTAACATCGAACGTCAGTTGCTTTGTAGCGTCGAACGTCAGTTGCTTTGTAACGACGAACGTCAGTTGCTTTGTAACATCGAACGTCAGTTGCTTTGTAACATCGAACGTCAGTTGCTTTGTAGCGTCGAACGTCAGTTGCTTTGTAACGCCGAACGTCAGTTGCTTTGTAACGTCGAACGTCAGTTGCCTCGCAACGCCAAACGTCAGTTGCTTCGCAACGCCGAACGTCAGTTGCTTTGTAACGTCGAACGTCAGTTGCCTCGCAACGCCAAACGTCAGTTGCTTCGCAACGCCGAACGACAGTTGCTTTGTAACGTCGAACGTCAGTTGCCTCGCAACGCCAAACGTCAGTTGCTTCGCAACGCCGAACGTCAGTTGCTTTGTAACGACGAACGTCAGTTGCTTTGTAACAACCAATGTCACGCTGCTTATATAAGGGATTGTAAACGAGATAGATATTTCGGCACACATGGATAAACGTCCCTACAATATGACATCGTGACAATGTTTCGCCTGACACCACATTTTTTAACTACCAACACTCTTCGATAATGTTGATTGTTTTAAATAGCGATTGTTAGAATTGTAATAAAACCTAAACACATGATGAAAGTGAATTTATACATTTTTTGTTCTTGAGAATTTACGACAAAAATATTAAACACTATTTATTAGATTGTTTTACAAAAATAATTTTATATTTACAATATTCTAAGAACAAATGCAATTAAAACTAATGCAATGCAATATTTATGATTTACTAATTTATAAAAAAATAAACGTGAAAACATTTTTTATTCATACATTTATATACATTTACTAAATTATTAAAATACTACATTAAAAGGCAGAATTTAATCTAGCTCCTGCTGATTGATCTTAATTTGGCCCTCATCACTATAGCGAGGGAAGGAGTAGATACGATAGGCAACAATAAACTCCAGAAGAACTAAAAATTGATCGCTGTATTTATGTATTGTATTAATATATGCGCTTACTTTTTAAAAGTTCAACGATAATTCTTCTAACACCACTTGATTTAAAGACAATTTGATGTACGTAGGTCCTTATTATTTTTAGTCCATGGGTGACTTTCGCTGTATTTCGCAATTCATTTCGATTATTCCAAAATTTATTTCCGTTATAAAAATTGTTATCACACAAAAAATTCGTCGAAAAAAAAAAAAAAAAAAACACGTAAAAAATTGCCTAAAAACAGTTGCAGTAATGAAAACTTGGGAATCCAAAAATTCAGGATTACGAGCCCCAGATCCGGCCAAAAATGCTTTTAATTTGCTCACGGCCCGATTCCAAAATGGTATGATATGTTGGTCTACGTCCTCTTGAAGTTAATGTTGACTCACAATGACACTTGCATTTATTATATAAATGTGAACTAACTATAAAGAAATCCTTATTACTTACCATTTTATAAAGTTTGAATCAATTGGCATTTAGCCAATGTTTTGCCAACCATTGCAATGAATAATCTAATAAATAAGTAATGTAAATTAAGAAGCTAATAAATAAATGTTTATTGTTTTTGTTGTTATTTCTTAGAAAGAAAGAAAATGTATGAATTAACTTTCATATCGGTAAGTTTTATTACAATCCTAATCGTCGCTTTTTAAAACAATACACATTGCCGAAGACTGAAGATAGTTAAATATGCGGTGTCATGGTGGAAAGAAAAAGTTCTTTTGAAAGTCGGTCTTATTGCAGTGTTTGCCATGTTTGCCAAATACTTTATATATTATTCATCTCTACGCAGATACCAGAAATAAAATGAGGTACATCATCATAAAACTAAAAAAAATGTCGGTGGTGGCGAGGGACAAATTAAATATTAAAAGTGCAGCGGCGGCAAAATGGACGTTCAGTTATAAACATTCCTGATTCTATTTTTTTTTTATCGCATTCCCCAATAAATATTTTTAATATCTATTATGCGACACTATTATTTTAGACCTATTATCCGAGTCTATTGTTTTAGACCTATTATCCATCTCTATTATTTTAGACTTATTATCCGAGTCTATTGTTTTCGACCTATTATCTATCTTTATTATTTTAGACCTATTATCCGAGTCTATGGTTTTAGACCTATTATCCAAGTATATTGTTTTAGACCGATTATCCGAGTCTATTGTTTTAGACCTATTATCCATCTCTATTATTTTAGACCTATTATCCGAGTCTATTTTTTTAGTCCTATTATCTATCTCTATTATTTTAATGCGTGGTATGGTTTTCAGGCGCTTTCAGTTACCAAAACCGATAGCATCAAGAATCCTGGCAAGTAGACTATGGTGAGGTTCGAACTCGAGATATGTGATTTTAAAACAATTGTTCTCAACACTAACCCCTCTCCCTATATATATATATATATATATATATATATATATATATATATATATATATATATATATATATATATATATATATATATATATATATATATATATATATATATATATATATATATATATATATATATATATATATATATATATATATATATACAAAACACACACACACGTGTATACATATATATATATATATATATATATATATATATATATATATTAAAACAGTAATTAATTAACATTAACAGTAATTAAAACAGTAATTAATTAACATTAAAACAGCATAATTGCATATAAGGATTTTTGTTTGTTTTTTCCGTATATTTTTCTTCATATATATATATATATATATATATATATATATATTAAGAAATATATATATATATATATATATTAAGAAATGGACAAAGTCCGACAATTTATTTATTAAAGACATTTTTATGTTTAACGTTCTTTTTATAGATACAAGAATGTCCCAGAAGTTTTCTATGAAAATTTCTTGGACATTCAGGCCGGTAAATGTTATTTAATACTGTTTATTATAAACAGAGCATTTACTTAAATACTTGTATCTATAAAAAGAACGTTAAACATAAAAATGTCTTTAATATATATATATATATATATATATATATATATATATATATATATATATATATATATAATTATTTATTTAAAAAAAAATTTATAACATAAATATGTTATAAAATCACTACAAAAATAGCCTCTTATTAAATTTCATAAGAAAAAGTTATCTAATTAATTTATAGGTACCTTTCTTATGAAATTTTATCAGAAGTGTACATAAAATACTATAATTTTATGTACATTTATTACATTTTACTGTGTTATTTGTATTTCCATTCATTTTATTATTAATTTTGATATTTCATTTATGGAAAAATGTCATAACTGAGATTAATATAAAAATAAGATCATATAAATTAAAGTTTAGCAGTAGTTAAATTTCATAAGATGATACTGATACTTATAGGTACCCTTCTCAGTTGAAATTGAAAAATCAAATTAACTTCTCCATACGTGTTTCGCAAAAGTAAAGGCCTTAACAGCAGAGAACAATGCTGAACTCAAATAATGCAACTAAATTGTATTCCGGTTGGTCTTCTATACTTTATAATTACTGCCCGATTATAAGCACAAAAATTACATTTTTTAATTACCATTACTTCTGATTGGTCCAAACGATACAATTTTCAAAGCGCTAGAAAATGACAATCTCATCTGGACACTTTGAAAGGTTGATGTTGCTTTTAAATAATGTTATAATATTTTAAAAAAACTTAATGTAAAAATCTATTATAATTAAAGAAATAACAAATAATTGTATTAGAAATTAAATTTTCATTGAAAAATTTTTTTGCTTTCAGAAAATATTGTCCATATTCATAAAAACAACTAAAAACAAATAAAAGCATTTGAAATTAAATAATATATTTGTTTTATTGAGTTTTGTATATTACAATTCAGAGCTGATTTTCAGGTACGTTGGCTCCAATAAAAAAAAAAAAAAAAAATGATTTGCATTCTTCAAAGCTTTGTGCTTTTAACTATTGTAATCACTAAGGTCTGCGCGCTCGAATTTCTAGAGTTTTTCATAAAATTAGTTATGGGAGTGTTAATAAATATATAAAAAAAATATTTCTGCAATGACTTTAATAAAAAAAACATATTTATAATAATTTCGATATTCTGTGAATAGTTTCTGAAAGTTTCATTAACATCTGACAATTATTTTTATTTTTGCAAGATTTTCCAAATTAATGTGTGTAAGACCAAAAAAACGTGCTAAAAATTATCTGTTATTTACTAGCCCATGTTGGTACAAAGAGAAACAAGGTTTTTTTAATCAAAATTTAGAATGTTCTAAAAAGAAGCAAAATTTTTTAAAAATAATTAAAAAAAACTTTGGTCTTTTCTCTTAATAAAAACATAAGCATTTAGACGATAACATTTTGTTTTCATAAAGTTTGGCGTCTTTTTCATCAGACTATACTCTTTTTTTAGCGATTTCATGGAGGTACCTGCATAAACATATACATACGTATATATCTCCGTGATAACAAGTACACATACACATACATACATATATACATATATACCCACAAATATACACACATATATGCACACATACTCACATATATATACATATATAGACACAACAATACACAAATATAAACATATATACACACATATACTAACTCATTTGGCCGTAATGACATACCCAAGTTTCCATATCTACACATACACACAATCTCATATACAATAGGTGTCAACATACACATATAGAACCGCAAACATACATAAGTAAACACACACACACACACACACACATATATATATATATATATATATATATATATATATATATATATATATATATATATACACATAAATATATACATAAAAATACATATCTATAATAACAAGTACACATATATACGTACATACACATAAATACAACGACATTCAACCAAATACATATATAAACGTACGTACATACATACACATACATAGACATAGACATAGATCCGTATACATGCAAACACAAAAATACATGTATCCTAACATACATATATAAACACATTCATACAAACAGAAATATACGTAAATATAAATTTAGGTACACAATATAACAGTACACATACACACACATATATATATATACACATACATGCATATATATACATCTACACATACATACACACACATATACACACACACATACCCACATACACAAATACACATACATATATACACACACACATACCCACACATATACATCAATATTTTTAACCTCTTCTCTTCTTCTCCTTTTTACCATCTAACTTTATATATATATATACACACATATACATACACATATACACACATATATATACATACACACACACACATATATATATATATATATATACACATATATATACACACACATAAACACAAAACCTAGCAACATATTAATACAGTAATATACAAACATACACATTCCGCAGTACAAACACACATAACTACACACAAATATATATATATATATAGTAATGAGGAGGATTTGATAATTATATTAATTGATTCATCGAGTCTGATAGAAACCTCAGGAAGCACTGCACGGCCGTTTCGTCCTATATTTGGGACTCATCAGCAGTGCGCATCCACTACCGAGGGAATCGAAACCCCGACAGTTAGGTTGGCAAGCGAACACTATACCAACTGCTCCGCAGGGCCTCGGAGAGATTGATCGAGTCTGATAGAAACCTCAGGAAGCACTGGACGTCCAGTGCTTCCTGAGGTTTCTATCAGACTCGATGAATCAATTAATATTAATCAATGAATAAATTAATATAATTATCAAATCCTCCTCATTACTATGTGTGTTTATCATCGCTTGAACTAGCTTCTAATGCTCCAGTTGGAGCGGCTTGGTGAGAGTAGTCGTGGCTCCAGGAGGCTCAGTCTTATGGTCAGAGAGAATCTCAGTTGAGTTCCACCACGGAATGTGGGAGTGAGCGGCGCTTCTTATATATGTATTTGGTTGAATGTCGTTGTATTTATGTGTATGTACGTAGAGGCCCGGCGGAGCAGTTGGTATAGTGTTCGCTTGCTAACTGTCGGGGTTTCGATTCCCTCGGTAGTGGATGCGCACTGCTGATGAGTCCCAAATATAGGACGAAACGGCCGTCCAGTGCTTCCTGAGGTTTCTATCAGACTCGATGAATCAATTAATATATATATATATATATATATATATATATATATATATATATATATATATATACAGAAAAATGAATAACACTATGTAGTTATACAATACACATTCATATCGTCAGATTGACCATCAGACAATAAAAGTTATAATCTATTAAACTTACAGCGACATATCATTATCATTTAAAGTATACGACCCCTGTAATAAGTTAAATTTATAACGGTGTTTACAATTAACCGTTAGTTCATATCTTTGATTTAAGAGATCAGCCTTGTTTTTAAATCTAATAATTTCAAATTTTTCTTTAAGATAGGTAACATCGGGAATATAGGTTGTTACATATCCGGGCTTTCTTACTATATGATTGGTGTATATGGAATGAATTCCAATAACCAACAATTACTATTCTTAAAAGATACAAAGTAGAGCAGATATAATTATTTATTTAAAAAAAAAAATTATAACATAAATATGTTATAAAATCACTACAAAAATAGCCATTTTGTTTCAACATCCTCGGTGTCTCAATCATATACTTGTATATATATATATATATATATATATATATATATATATATATATATATATATATATATATATATATTGAATTCGTCAAAAATGTACTTCGGCTTTCTAGCCTGATTTACTGTCATTTGCTTGGTGACCAAAAACTCGATGACAATATAATGGATGTTTACTGAGAGAAAAATTTTAAATGTACTTAATATGTTTAAAAAATAAAAAAAAATGTTTTTCCTAAAAATATAGGAAGAAAAGTAGTTAATATTTACTTCACTGGATTCTGAAAACAAATATTATTTATTTTTACTTAAATTACAATTAAATATACGTCACTGAGAGTCATATGCTTGAAAAGTGATTTAACTTAAAGTTCTACAGGCATTTCATCAGGTCCATCATACAAGTTAGATTCATTTTCCATTTCTGACTTAAATGATGTCACAATCCAGTAAGGTAGGGACTTTCTGTCCAGAGTCAACATTACGAACATTATTAAATTGGGTCTTCATTTTCCAGTTGCCATAAATTAGTGCTTAAAATTTATTTCTAGCAATCATGATTTCAAAAGATCTATTTTGTCTTTGAAGTTTAGTAGAAATCTTCCAAATCGAATCTCTTTGCAACAATGATGATTTAAAAATGTCACACTAAAAAAAAGGCAGTTGCAAATAATTAACATTTAACAAGAATTGTTACTAATATTCTGCTAATCCTGAAAGTTGTTGGTGTCTTAATATTATCCTTCGTAAGTGAAATCAATCCAGTGTTAATGTATGATCTTCTAATGAGCAGAATTTCTTTCTTTTATTATAAATGTTATTAATTGGTTGAAATAATCATAGAATTGTTTTGTTCGGTTTCAATGAATTCTGAAGTTTTGTTTGAATATTTAAATTGTGAAATTCTCATTATTATACATTAATCTATTTAGATAAAAATAAATTGTTATCATTGAGTCTGTCGATTGAATAAACGCTTCGGTTTGAAGCTTTTCGAATATGAGAGACATTTGAATAGGTTCAGTGAGTACAAGAAGCGAAATCTTCTGGGACAACCAAAATAAAGTGACAATTTCGAATCGAACTATATATGTTGTTCGAACGAATTATTTTGCAACATGCCAAAAATTGACGACGTTTCTGTTCCCTGTTGTCTGAGAACAGTTAATACAGAGTTTTAAAAGTCTATATAGTAAAGAGTCTTTAATCTTTGGTGGCTTGAAAGAAAATAATTATATATGAAACAAATACTCGACTAAATGCTTATCATAACATCCATAGACGATTACTCTATTTGTCTTAATGTTTTCACTTCTCCTTTGCATTCAGCTTAACCAATTTGAAAGAAAAAAATCGATTTTTCGTCACAATGCACAATAAGGTGTAAAACTGACCCGATTTCATAATAAATATAATTATTTCAAATATTCTTTTTTCGTTAATTATTCTTGAATTAGTTGAAACGATTCCAGCTACGTGTGAAGTTTGTTCCAAATTCTTTGGAAAAGGTTTGTGGATCATTTTCCACCAGTCATCACCTTCACAAATGATTTGTAGCTGTGTCTGATATTATTTCTTGATTATTAAATTGATATCTCCATTTAAAAATGTTTGAAAAAATAAAACAAAGTAAGTTTTCCTTAATTTCATGTTTTATTGATCTTAAATACAGAATTGATGTCAATCACAACTTCATTTCTATTATGACCCAACTTGAAGTGATACGCGAAGAAATCTAGAAAATGTGTTGGATGGTTTTCCAAATATATAATAAAATTAAGTGATGAAAGTAAATTCTAACTGTATAATCAAATAATAAAATATCACTTAAAAATCCAGTCACAATTATAGCATTGTATATTGGAGAAGGAGCTCTTTGTTTTGGGCTTCAGTACATCATTCAAACCAGTCAATGATTTTGTGTAGTTTTACGAAGAAATAGTTTGCCATGCAATTCCTGTAATATGTAATAAAATAGTCCTTTGAATCTACTAATATATACTTTTGATAGTAGATTCTATGTAGGTTGAGATATCGAATTGTCTCCTGAATCAAGCTACGTTTCTTTTTTATGTAACAAATTCATTTTCATTGCCAGCCATTACCTTGTTTAAAATTGACATTTTTCTAGAGCAAAAGAGAAAGAAAATATTTAAGCGACGGTCAGGTATTCATTTTTGACGGTTCAAGTGGAATCCATTTTGCTAGCCTCTGAATTTCTTCTATAATTCATCAAGTGGAATATGGTTGACGCATTATACAAGCAATAAAAAGATAAGTTCAAAGGCATTTATTATGTGTATGTATGTATGTATGTATGTATGTGTGTGTGTGTATGTATGTATGTATGTATGTATGTGTGTATGTATGTGTGTGACTCCAAAGATTCACTAAAAAATTACCATATATGATGAAAACATCCAAAGTTCATAAAAACAAAGTTCTATCATCAAAACCATTATGTTATTATTAAGAGGAAAAATTTAAAAATGTTTTGATTACTTCATGTAATGAATATGCATACACCTGGGTTCCTCCTCACAGTAATATGATTGGCTGGTGTCAGCTATAAATACAGACTGATGCGGAGATACATGAACTTCGCCTATTGACTTCGCCTATTGCCTACGCCTATTGCCTACCACTACGACGACGACGACGACCAGTCCATTACGGTTACCTGCTAGATTGTCCTACTCGGTTACAGTAGTCATCAACCACTTTGCTACTTCGGACAAATATATCCCTTTCCGGGACATATCATTATTAAATTCAGTTCGACATTCCACCTGAAGAAGGCCGGAGCGTACAACGACCAAAATGTAAATAATGTACATAATACCTCATCTCAGAAACATTGACAGATAATTTTTTTATTGTTATTGAATGGAAAAGCTCACTACAATTCAACGACCCCACAATATTTTAAAGAGAATTTTGAATTTATTTCATGTGTATAAAGGTGTGGATTTTTTTGTACATACGGATTTGGATATCCGTATGTACAAAGATCCACGAGATTATCAGAAAAATAAGAGCTGTAACTAGAAAAGTTAAAATTTATTGGTATTTTTATACCTTTTCCTTAACAAGCGTTTTCTTAAGTAGGGATATAAAGTCAAAGTATCTAAAATTTAACAGATTACTGGCGAGTTTAAAAATTATATGAAAAGGGCGTTTACGTTATATTCTTCAAGAAATTGGTAGTGTCATGTCCTCCTTAGAAAAAATTCCCAAGCAGTCTATTAAGAAACGTGAGAACACTTCGTAAAAACACCCACCTTCTTGTTAAAATAATCTTTTCTACCAAAAATAATCTAAAAGTAATATTTGTTTCAAATCGGATTAATTAAATTGTAATCGGCTAATCTTATTTTTTTTATCTTATTATTTTATTAAAGATTTTATATTAGGTTGGTGCAAAAATAATGACGTAATAATGTCGTTTTTTGACGTATTTTTAACGTCAAAAAACGACATTATCACGTCATTATTTTTGCACCAACCTAATATTTCATTAAAGATGCCTTAATTAAGAGAATTACGTTGTGTTGACAGATTTGTCAATATGG
>OZ010603.1:56998039-57000539 GCA_963932145.1 Acanthosepion lycidas | reverse complement strand
TCTCTGTAATCTAATGTTGTATTGAATTTTAGATATTTTAAATTTACTATAGTTATCGTTCTTATTTTTTGATGATGTCATGTATGAACAACTGTATCCACAAAAATCTGCACCTTTATACACACACGACAACAATTCAAACTTCTTTTTAAAATACTCGGATAAAATATTACACGCTTCAAGCCCAAAAAGTGTTATATTGAACCGGTCAAGTAAAGTTACGTCAGTGCATCTAGAATATAAGAAAATGATGTGCAGCTCTAAAAAGACTCTGCCCAAACAATATATATGTAGATATTCCTCACTGCCCAATGTTAATGTAACACTTGTGATTCTGACTTACCATTCTTACTACAGTCACCATAATACCTCAAGTCTCTATGTAGTCCTAGCTAGTTCCTATATGTACAATTTGTCTGTTTGGAGGGGGGATAAAAATAACCATAGAGGAAAATTTATCAGAAGCATTAACATGAAAGTATTTACAGAAAAGGCGCAGGAAAGCTACATTATGTCGGTGAGAAACTGACTGAAGCCGAGATGCGTGGTTAGGACAAATAACATTGTAGATTTTTATCAAGTATCTCTAAATATATTGCAGGAACACGAGACCACCAATATCCAAAACAAGGACGAACTGTAGACTTATAAATATATAAAATAGATTCTGGTGAGAAAAATTGTTGAGTACGACACAGTGAACCAACTTTCCTAGCAGCAGGCCTAGCAATTAATTTAATATAATCTTTCCACTTCCAATAATAATTAAAAAAAAAACAACGCATATAATGGGTTCAGTTCTATCTGAAGTTTGAAGGGTCCACGAGGAAGTGGTGGTGACTAGTGCATTAAAACTGAACGGACGAAAAGGATGCGATTGTAAGAGTGTGGGAGAATTGGTCAACAAAGAATGTTCCCGTGTTAGCCAGTTGGTGACCGCTTCAAAAGTTGATTGGCAGGAATACGATCAAGAGTGAATCATGATTTATTCAGTTCTTTCACTCGAGGCATTTGAGTTGAAAACGAAAACAGCTTCAAAACATCTGACGACTTGGCAGCCAAAATTGGCCTTTGTGGTTTGCTGGAAAAACAGACAGAAACAACGAAACCCATATATGCATATTGGCGTGGGATTTCTTCGTATGTGTATGCATGTGTTTTATTTGTTATAGTATCCGCAGTTCATATATATATATATATATATATATATATATATATATATATATATATATATATATATATATTATTATTATTATTATTATTATTATTATTATTATTATTATACACAAGTTGGCCTAAGTATATGTATTTATAAAGACACAGATAGCAACTACAATCTAAATGTATGCACCAAAGAGAATTATTATAACAAAAAAATCATACAATTTTTCAGAAATATTATTAGATGTAAAAGATGAAATTACATACGCATATATAAGTGTGTATGTCTGTGTGTGTGCGTCTGTGTATATGTTGGCTTACGCGTGTTAGTCGAGAAATATACACATAAATTGTTCTATCTATATCTATTTCTATCTTTAGAAATATATAAGTTATCCAATGTATCTACCTTGAAATGTCCCCCTGGCTATATATATATATATATATATATATATATATATATATATGTGTGTGTGTGTGTGTATGTGTGTGTGTGTGTGTGTGTGTGTGCGCGCGCGTGTGTGTGTGTGTGTGTGTGTATGCATGTATATATATATGTGTGTGTGTGTGTAGTGGACGACATATGAGGGTCAAGCAGCTCAGTTCCTGCGAACCAAAACAGACACCAGCGCATATGATTTGATTATCGTAGGGAAGGCTTTATACAAGACAGCTCACAAGGTCCCCAAACGACCCTCCGCAGGTTTTGAATTCGGAGTTGTCCTTCTCCTAGACCAGTTGCCATCAAAAGCTAAAGAACCCAATCTATCTTGCTATTTATCCATAGCTGGAGGCAGAAGAAGAAGAAGAAGAGGATAAATATATTAAGGGTATTAGCACGTAAGTGAATGTAACGGATTTGACCTCGGCTCTCCAAGGCCTCAATCCAGTACTCCACCGTGGTGGATATATATATATATATATATATATATATATATATTAGAATGTTTGTTATTAGATTTCTATCATTTTAAGCGCCATTTTAGTGGATATATATATATATATATATATATATATATATATATATATATATATATATATTAGAATGTTTGTTATTAGATTTCTATCATTTTAAGCGCCATTTTAGTGGATACTCGTATTTGAGTAAACGCCTCGTTTATTTATTAAATAACATATTTTTCTATTTTCGTCTACCGGCCTGAATATTCGAAAAATTGCGCTCTCTGGCTGGAATCGAACCTGTGTCCCGCAGGACAGAATGAGCTACTGTCTAACCAGGTCGGCAAGGCGTACCGGGTTAAAAGGTAGCTCCCTCTATCCTTAGAAAGTGGTAAACATTGAAAAGTTTTTTTTTGTTTTATCCAAGTATCAAACAGAA
>OZ010603.1:56988039-56993039 GCA_963932145.1 Acanthosepion lycidas | reverse complement strand
AATCAAAAGCTGAAAACATTGCTATTTTTCCTACTCACAAATTTCCCGACAATTTATTAGAAAACTTCTGACGGGGGTACAAAACTGGGGGGTCATAAATTATTTCTGGGGGGTAATATGCCAGCCTGCGAAACCCTGTATCTCCACCACGGTTTTCAGACTATTTTTGGCAACTTAGCCTGGTTGAAAAATTTTGTTGGGGGTGACATTGTGTCACCCCCTCCTGTGCTGGCACCCGGGGCGGTCCGTCCCCCTTAGCTACGCCACTGGCCCTACGAGTATGTTTACTCTGTTCATTGTTGTGTTTTGGAAAAATTCAAGAACCCGGAAAACGAATTCAACATAACTTGAGAAAAAATGATTATGCTACACTTCCCGATCGAAAGAGAAAAATGTAGTCATGGGATTATTTACATTTGGACTAATATCCTTATCTCTGTTATCGTTATGACAACGTTCCTACCGTTGTGCACGCTAATTTTTTTCAAGTTCCTGTTGATCCGAGTAACTTTAAACGGTTAGATTGGTCTCGGTCCGCTGTCCATCTCTCTCTCCTCTCCGTCTCTACACTTCTCCATCTCTCTCTCCCCTCTCTGTCTCTCTCTCCCCTCTCCGTCTCTCCCCTTCTCTGCCTCTCTCTCTCCCCTCTCCGTCTCTCCCCTTCTCCGTCTCTCTCTCCCCTCTCCGTCTCTCCCCTTCTCCGTCTCTCTCTCCCTCTCCGTCTCTCCCCTTCTCTGTCTCTATCTTCCCTTCTCCGTCTCTCTCTCCCCTCTCCGTCTCTCCCCTTCTCCATCTCTCTCCCCCTCTCCGTCTCTCCCCTTCTCCGTCTCTCTCTCCCCTCTCCGTCTCTCCCCTTCTTTGTCTCTCTTTTCCCTTCTCCGTCTCTCTCTCTCCCCTCCCCGTCTCTCCGCTTCTCCGTCTCTCGTCCCTGGCAATCGAAAATGGATTTTATACAAAGAAAATCGAAAGGAGATGAGAATATTTTAAGAATCCAAAAAGAAGAAAGTCGTCGTTTTCTTATATTGAAGACAGAATCAGTTGATCAAGCACTCGGTCATGATGACTTGTGACTTAGTGCTAGTATACCAATTGACGTAGGTTAGATACTTGAAAAACCGCATTCAGTAGGTAAATATAATTTACCTACGCACGCATGCACTCTCCCAGTTATAAATAGGAGCAGGTATTGCCATTTTGGAGAGAGGGAAGTTTCCAGCAGTCAGCATTGACAGTCGGACTGAACATTCTTGCTGTAACACTCTCGTTTGTATATGCTTGTATTACTGTTTCTGTTCATATATTTGTTTAACTCAATTCCTCTCTTTGTGTCTTTATTTCTGGCTCTAACAAGGCCACAACCGTAGAGTATATATGGTAAAACAACCTGATGCAATGTTATGCAGTTGACTCCAAATTTTAAACATTCTCATTTTGAACAGGATTAGAGATATATCCCTTGTTTCCTGTTGACTAATCTGATTCCGGTCCTTACTAAAATCTACTTCAATTTTATATTTCTAACGTCTCTGCCTGAACTCTGAATTTTTATTCGTTAATTAAATCTTGGCCTCTTCAAATTGGCTGTCTATCTTTCTTGATATCTTGCCGTATCGCATGCTAATACATTCCACACAGTAAACCTCTAGCTTGAGTGTCCCCTGGGCCTTATATTGGGTGAACATTAGCAAAAACATTATTATAAAGAAAATGAAATATTAAGTATATAAAATAATTTTGGGGAAGTTAACCGGGTCTCGTTCCTCCCTTATTAAAACTCCATCGAGAAGAAGAAAACGATAAAAGATGATCGATTGAGTTTTCATAAAAGAACAATGAAACCGGTTAACTCAAAAAAAAAAAAAAAAAAGAAAAGAAAAAAATAACATTTCTTGCAATGTGCTTACATTTTCTTATCATATTTGAATATGTCAGTATTTAATATTTAAGATGAATCATATTTTAAATATGTCCGCCACCATTAAATTATGCACCACCAACAACAAAATCTTTATAGTTTGTGCTTGTGTTTCGGACGGTGGATAATATAGATTTTAACTCCTTCTCTCTCTCTCTATTTCTCTCTTTCTCTCTCTCTTTCTCTCTCTCTCTCTCTAATTAGATCGTTAGTTGTCTGTCTGTTCATCTCTCTGCATATCTTTTTCAATGATTTCATCTATCTTTCTATTTCAGTATTTCGGTGAAATCTATGTATCGAGCGAAGTGAATTTATATTTATTTAAATGTCTCTCTATAGCGCACTATCTCATGTTATATTTTAGTCTGTTTATATCTCTATCTATGCTTCGGTTGACAGAGAAAAATGTAAACAAGTCACAGAAAACTCACTAATGGTTCTATATCACCCTTTATACAAGCATAGATAGATAGATAAATAGATAGATAGATAGATAGATAGATAGAGAGATAGAGAGATAGAGAGAGAGAGAGAGAGAGAGAGATATGAACACTCTTAGGCAGACATTAATATATTTAGATAGATAATTAATATACTGACATAGATAGATAGATAGATAGATAGATAGATAGATAGAGAGATAGATATGTACACTCTTAAGCAGATGTGTTTAGATAGATAGATAGATAGATAGATAGATATGAACACTCTTAGGCAGACATGAATATATTTAGATGGATAATTAATATAGTGATACAGACAGACAGTCAGATAGATAGATATGAACAGAATGAGATAGGTAGAGAGATAGATATGAACAGACTGAGATAGATAGATAGATAGATAGATAGATAGATATAAAATGTCAATAGATAGATAGATAGATAGATAGATAGATAGATGTAAATAAAATGTCGTTTTTTGACGTATTTTTTAACGTCAAAAAACGACATTATTACGTCATTATTTTTGCACCTACATAATAGATAGATATTGAATGAAACAGATGACATAAAATGAATAGATATATACAGAGAATGAGATAGATAGATAGATAGATAGATAGATAGATAGATAGATAGATCCAGTATGATTTTGCTCCCCACTTATTAAAACTCGATCGAGAATAGCAAAATAATAAATGATTATCAATCGAGTTTTCATGAGAACAGAACGAAACCGGTTAACTCTCCCACCCCACAAAAAATTCTTGCTATGTGCTTACGGTGCATCATCATATTTTAAGTCTGTCTGTTTACCACAACACAATGAAATTCTGCTGATAGCTGACATAGAAAGGAAATTGCAAAGCCTCTTACAGAAGACAGCAAAGGAGAGAGAGAAGAAGGGACTAAGCATAAACTACAAGAAGATAGAATGCATGCTCATCAGTAAAAAGAAATCCGATTTACAAATCGTGGGCACTAAAATCAAGCAGGTGTGGAAATTTAAATATTTGGGAAGTGTTCTGACAGAGGACGGTAAGTGCGACACTGAGATCGGAAGACGTATTTGGATGGCCAAAGACACATTCCAAAAGCTAGGCAGAATATTACAAGACAAGTGGATTCCGTTAGTAACAAAGAAAAGAATATTGAACTGCTACGTGATATCCGCCCTCCTTTACGGCAGCGAATGTTGGACGGTCTCCTGAAAGATGAAGAAGAGACTGAGGCAAGGTTGGTATTGTTCTACAGAAGGATGCTAAGTATATCATGGACCAAGTGTTTGAGAAACGATGAGGTTTTGGAGAGGATGCAAACAAGGAGGAAGTTTATACTTAACATCAGGTAGAGGTAACTGAAATTTCTGGGACACGTATTGAGAAAGGAGGGATTGGAGAATCTGATACTCACAGGGCGGATAGAAGGAAAAAGAGACAAAGGAAAGGAACCGGGCTTAGGCAAATGGATAATACAACATGGTCTGGAAGAAGTAGCAAAAGGACAAAACATATTGAGAACTACAAGGGATAGGAGGAAGTGGAGAGCCATGATCGCCTACGTCCTTAAGGGACACGACATATAAAAGAAGAAGACTTTATTCTCATTCCTCGTTCATACATTATCGACAGAATTAACATATCAGTTTCGAATCCGACATTGTAAATGAAAAGGTACGCCGTTCTTGTGGGCATAGATCGACAAAGAGAGCGATAGTCAGTGGGTTGAAAGTTGATAACAGGGGGCTAACAAGTGACCCTACGAGAAGCCACAATGCTACGAGCCGTAATGCATACCAATTTCAAGTCTTTGGGGAATTGTTCTGGAGATCGCGAACAACTAAGGACATGTTGCTCTTCTTATTTTCGCGTTGCCTCAGACGCAAAGACACCGCCCACATCGGGGATCAAGCGTTGACCGAGGAGGGTGGGCATACATATCCCTGTAATATTCTTCCCTCTCCCACGTGGTTCTTGTAATTCAAGAGTGGCTATTTGAGAATTTTCATTTTTATATCACTTCCAACACGTACCCTCCTAGCAGGAAAGATATGAAGAGGCTGGACAACTATGCCTGGGGCATTGTTGGAAAGAAAGATCACCATCGGTTTGTCAATATGGCGGACTACTTGAAGGACGAGATGAAGAAGAACTACCTGATTTGGACATCTAGTTGTTTCCCAAGCTGCATCGACGATGACAGCGGACAGAGAGTCATTTTATTGAACTGTTTCTAAGTTGAATATTGGTCCAATTATATTTGAAAGTATACTGATTTTTTTTTTAATGAATATTTTTCTTTTTTTCTTTATTTTATAATTCGCACATGACGTGTCATCTATCTCAATCTGTTTTTATCTATCTGTTTCTCTGAATATATATTCCTATACATTGGGACACCTCGGCGTGGTGTAATGGTTAGCAAGTTTGGCTAAAACAGTTACGACTGGAGTGTGAGTTCGATCCTCACTGGGTGCCCCATACTTTCGACCTTGTGCCACATCTAAGCTACGCTTAGAAAATCAGTATATATGTTACTATCTGTCCTTATATTTATATGTAGGTTCCAATCTATAGTTATTAATTACCGTGCTTACAATATCTTACAAATGATTGTTTCTTGTCGAAAAAGCAGCTATTATG
>OZ010603.1:56960539-56983039 GCA_963932145.1 Acanthosepion lycidas | reverse complement strand
GTAATTTATATCAGTCAACTGATTATTAAATAAAAACTATATTTACTAATCATAAATGGAAAAACTTACTAAAATTCTTTCGATACATTTTCTTCTGCAGTAGACCAGTTGCTATTCAAAGCTATAGAACCCAATCTGTCCTACTATTTACCCATAGCTGAGGGGAGAAGAAGAGAATTCATACCTTTCCCAAGGGTATTAGCACGTAAGTCAATACAATGGATTCGACTGGAATTTGAACTCGGCTCGAAGGATTCCTCAGTCCGAGCCGCTATCCATTACACCAACGTGCCTAGTAAATTTAAAATTAATTGGTAACTTTCCAATATTACCTCAACTAGAGTATTTGTAGGTAAACCCCACGTACCTAAAATTAGAAAAAATATTAGCTTACCCAGAATTATTTCATATTTTTAAAAGATTATTGGCTAGTTAAAAAATATATAAAAAGGCGTTCACGTTATATTCAAGTAATTTCAAAATTATATAAAAAGGCGTTTACGTTATATTCGTCAAGTAATTTTTATAGCTGTGTTCTCTTTACTTAAAAATGTCAAACATTAAGCTATCGATAAATGTGAAACACATAATAAAAGCACCCACCTCCTCCGTGTTAAAAAATGCTTTTCTGTGATATTTCAAACTTATTAAAGTGAGTAATATTTGTTTTAATTCCGATTAATTAATTTTAAAACAGTTCATGTTTCTTTATAATGAGAATTATACTATATTAACAAATTTGTCAATATGGACAATTTTAGCTATTTTACTGATAATAAAAATATCATTTCAATCAATTTAAATTTGATTTGAAATGCAGCAAAGTATTTTGCTTATTGGACATATTAAATTTAATCTATTAGCTTGAAATTAAAATTAAAATAAATGCTTCAAGACAGATTTTTAAAATGTATTTTAAATCTTAGGTATAGTGGGTTTTTTTCATACCTATTTTACTATGACCTCATCCCAAAGAATGAAACAATTGATACAAACAAGTAGTCCTCCTAATTCGACCAACTGAAGAGAAAAATGATTGAAAAGCTGGAATTAAAAGAAACGTCGTAGTATTTGTTCACGATCAGTTCAAATGTCCTCTTTCTTTCGAAAACAACTGTCTCATTTTGGCTGTGAAGTTCTCACTTCGCTACTATATTAAAAAAAAATCAGCACACTCGGTTTAGCAATTATTATGGTCTTTTAAAATTCCGTTAAAGAAAATCTTCCATTCGTTGGAGAGCCAAAAATACACTGAGAATCGTTCTCTGCTGAGGAAGGTAAATATATAAGGCGGATGGAATTATGTAGATGTTTAAGAGATGGCCAGTGTTACAAGTGGAAGAAAACAGTAAATATGTTGGTCAATAAAGTTAACGCCCAAAATGAAAACAAAATGTTTACTTAACCACACCAAATTTTTACGTAACGCGTTACGTATAGGTGAGTAGATGCAGATTAAATAGCACTTGAACCTGTTTGGTCAAGTCGTCTTCTTGACGACAGTTTACACATTGGTTTAAAAAGGATTGCGGTGAAAGGATGTACGATGTTCGGTTGACGCACTTTTAAAGTCGTAGATAGATAGATAGATAGATAGATAGATAGATAGATAGATCTGTATTGATAGATTGATAGAGTGAGCTTGATGAATAGATAACTATATATGAACAGACTAAGGATAGATAGATAGATAGATAGATAGATAGATAAGAGCAGAGTGAGATACATAGATAGATAGATAGATAAGAGCAGAGTGAGCTAGATAGATAGATAGATAGATAGATAGATAGATAGATAGATAGATAGATAGATAGATAGATATAAATAGAGTTAGAATGATCGATAGATATATGATAAAATAAATGAGCAAATAGGAAACATATATGAATCTAACATATTTCGCTTTTATTAAAGCTTTGTCAGAGATTGAGAGAAAACTGACAAAAAACACTCGTATTTTCAATTATGTTTGGTCAATTTTCAGTGGTCAGACACGTGTCACGTGTATTAAAACGGTGTATAATTCTATGCGTATGTAGGTTTGTGAAGGTTCTTGTATGTCTAAGTGAGCAACGGGCAGTAATGTGTATTTGTAATTGTGTGCGTGTGTCTCTCAAGTTATTTTTTTTATCTTCATCTTTGTGCGGTCAACAATCGCGGCAAGGAGTCACAAGTTTGTAGTTTATGTCTCGCCACTTTAAGAATGTATTCTCTGTATTAGATAGATGTAAGGTAGATTCTTTAAGAATGGATTTAAAGAAAGATGTAATGTAATGTTTTTGGCGTGTGTTTATAGTTGGTAATAATGTTATTATTAAATGTTCAATGTATTTCCTCCTTAAAGAATTATGTTCTTTTTTTTTTTTTATTAAGGTGGCATTAGTGAAATCAAAGTTATGTTCAGCATCGTTTCGATGCAAAACGAGAGAGTTAGATCGACTGTCTAAACGCAAGCCTCTCTTGTGTTCATAGATGCGGGTTTGGAGATTTCGTGATGTCTCCCCGACATAAACATCTTAGCATTGTAAAAAGTTTAGTTGATAAATCCTGGCATTTAAATCAGAGTTGGATTTATCTTTCTTCCTAATTATACTTCCGATTGCCTTGGAGGTGATGGTAAAGATCCTAGTATTAGGGATGACTAATTTATTTGCGATTTTAGGAGAAAGACTATTGGGGACTTGATTATGAATTTGTGTAATTTTTCTTAGAAGTGTTATTTGTAGTGCCTGCTTTTTGTGAAATTTGTAAGCTCGTTTGTTGCGTTGAGAATAAAATGAAGCGGGTAGTGTAGAAGTTTGCCAGTTTTATCAATATTCATTTATATATATATATATATATATATATATATATATATATATATATATATATATATACACTAAGGGCTCTAAGGTTAAATCCTATGAGTAGTCCAGGTTTTATTTTTGGGTTGTGGTAGGAATAGAAGTTGATTAGATCATTTTTGTTTGTGGATTTACGATATAACTTAAAATCTAATTTCGCTTTGTTGTGTATTAGTAACATGTCGAAGAAAGCTAGATAATTGTTCATTTCAAATTTGTGTGTGAATAACGTATTGAGTTTAATTATCATGTTTTGTAACTTAGAATACAATAAGATGACGTCAGCTATATCTCTTAGGTAAGTACTGTTTGGTATGATGTATCTAAATAGACAGAATTCTTAGAATTCTAGAAAAAGGCAAGTGAAAACACCGTGGATGGGTGACGCCATTGATAAATGCATAGATAAATAATGAAAACACTGGGATAGATAGATAGATAGATAGATAGATAGATAGATAGATAGATAGATAGTAACCAAATCTTGGTTTATGGCAGTGTCATCATCGTATATGTGATAAACGTTCTCTTATAAAATCCAGCGTCTCACTGGAGTTCGAACATATATCAAATCGATATATATATATATATGTGTTTGTGTGTGTGTATGTGTGTGTGTGAGTGTGTGTGTGTATGTGTGGGTGTATGCGGGTGTGTGTGCATATGTGCGCGTGTTTGTGTGTGTGTGTAAAGAAAAAAATAAAGATCGAAAAACTAAGCTTAAAGGAAAGAAAAAATAAAGGAAAAACAAAAAAAAAAGAAAAAGAAAAGCGAAAGCATAAAAAGAATGAATGAAGGAAGGTAGGAAGGAAATCACCCGAGGAAAAACGAAAATATAAGTAAAAAATATATCCGGAAGGAAGGTCGATTGACAAAGAATGAAGCATAATGAAACATCAACAAAAATCTCCCTGGCAAAGAAAATATTTTTTCTGGTGATCACCAGAAAAAAAAAAAAAAAAAAAAAATATATATATATATATATATATATATATATATATATATATATTTATATTATGTTGGTGCAAAAATAATGACGTAATAATGTCGTTTTTTGACGTATTTTTTAACGTCAAAAAACGACATTATTACGTCATTATTTTTGCACCAACCTATATATATATATATATATATATATATATATATATATATATGGATGTGTGTGTGTGCGCGTGCGCGTGCGCTCGCTTGTGTGTATGGACAGACAGATATATATGTATAGATAGAGAGAGTAATGTGACGAAAAAGAAAGAAAATTGGAGAGACGTTTTATTAGAGACAAACAGTACACGAAAGAGAGAAAATAAAAAAAAAATAAATGAATTAAAGGAGAAGAGAATAAGAGAGAATGATATAAAGGCATGGAAAGGGGAGAGAGAAAAAGAGCGAGAGTGAGCAACGATTGTTTCAAATCATTAAAATACATTTCAGTGACTGAAATCAAAGCCAACGAAGGTGACGAAATGGGCACGGCTTTGCTCTCTTCATAAATGAACGCTGGAAGTAGATAGGGCTTCAGTGTTATATTATTAAGTGTCAATCATCGATGATAGGCGTGGCTATGTAATCCAAAGTTGGGCGTGGTTATCGTTCCTGATAGTTTTGTGACGTCCGCCCGCATATCGCTAATGGCAAGTACTTAATTAGGACTTTTGTTAACTTGGAAGATCAAAGAATTCTTTATCGAGCCGAAAGCTTAAGTAAACCTTGAAATATGCGAAAGCTTCAGGATATCTCAAAGTCAAAGTGTCCCTCTTCCCATCCTCAATTCGTGAACGGCCGCCGCCATCTTACAGTGCACACTTTCTCTGTCTCTCTTTCACTGTCGCCTATATTTGGATTCCTTCTACCTCTACCTTTCTCTATCATTTCCAGATTTTCTCTTTATGTCCTTTTCTAAAGTGATACGCCTCTATATCCGTAAAACGTCCATCGTCTTCATCTGTTTTGATCTATCTATCTATCTATCTATCTATCTATCTATCTATCTATCTATCTATCTATCTAAGTTTTCCCAATATATAGACATGTAACTCTGTAACAGTATAGAGGATTGTGTTCTTTCATAAAGTTAAGGGTTATCGTCAAAGAAAATGTTTTTACACAAGGGTCATATCCATTGTTATTTAGCATATTCATTCGTCTGTCTCTTATATATTTATACATATATGTATGCATGTATATATGTACAGATAGATAGGGAATGGAGATAGATAGATAGATAGATAGATAGATAGATAGATAGATAGATAGATAGATCAGCAGAAATAGACAGATAATGAACAGAAAAAAATAGGTAGACGGATAATGAACAGAAAGGGATATATAATTTTAACAGAAAGACATAGATAGATAGATAGATAGATAGATAGATAGCAGAAAGAGATAGATATATTCATATATATGAATATTATTTTTAAGGAGATACAGGCACACGCTCTAACGCAAATGCATGAATATATATATATATATATATATATATATATATATATATATATATATATATATATGTATGTATGTATGTATGTATATATATATATATATATATATATATATATATATATATATATATATAAATATATATAAATCAAAATAATAGGAAAGAATAGTCAGATTTATAATCCAGATTACTTTAACATTTATTTTAAAAAAAGTGCTCATATATTATACTGTAAATGTATTATCAGCAACGATTTTTAAAACATGTTTCGTTGAATATGACAGACAAGGAAAATTTATTTATTTTTTTCTGTTTGCTGAGTCCAAAATATATATATATATATATATATATATATATATATATATATATATATATATATATATATATATATTCGCCATATATATATATGTATATTAGCCATATATATATGTATATATATATATTAACCATATATTTATATATATGTGTGTGTGTATGTCTTTGTGCGTTTATGTATATGTGTGTGTATTTCTATCGATGAATTGATTTGTTTTTTACGGATTATCTACCCTTTGCATTTTATTTGAAACCAGAAAATATATTCCGATAGTAAGAATTATTGAAAGAAAATAATAATTAAATGATGAAAGTCCTACTAATTAACCCAAAGCTGGGGGGAGAAGAGGCGGATTCATTCCTGTGCGTAAGTGAACAACCTCGACTGGAATAGGATATTCGATTCTCCTAGCCGTTATCTACTACACCACTCACACATCCAACCTTAGAGTACATGCCTATCCCAACCGGTCACCCATCTAGGTATTGCTCAGAGGCATTGACTTAAAAACTGGTGTTTCAACATGATATCCTTACCAACAACTCAGTCAGTCATGTGCCATGCGTGATACACACTTAGGTGATCATGTATCGAAAGATACATGATCACCTAAGCATGTGTATCTTTCGATACATGATTAACGAGGCAGATTTCTCTTAGCGGTAGACCAGTTGCCATCCAACCCGGTTTGTCCTGCTAGGAGTGGGGGAGAAGAAGAGGATTCATAACTTTCTTAGGGGTATTAGCACGTAAGTGAATGTAATGGATTCCACTGGAATTCGAACTCGCCTCTCCAATTCCTCAATCCGAGTCGCTATCCATCCACTGTGCCTTCCAACTACTACAAATATTATTTTATAGATTCACCATTTGATTAGACGCTCCCTTTCCCCTAGTGTTAATTATGTCTACCGGCCTGTGTATTTGTGAGACTTAATGAAGAGGATGTGCTCTCCGGCTGAGTTCGAACCAACTTTCCCCTTTGTAGGAGAAATCCCAGGCTGATTCGATGTGCAGGAAATAATATCGAATAAAAAAATATATTGATTCTTTAGAAGTTACTTTCTTATGTTACGGATACAAAACAATGAACAGATATGTTCGAGATATTCATTCAAGAAAATTTGAACTACAGGATGTGCAGTCTTCAATTAGTAATTGAAACTTGTTGGGCTGTGAGGTTTTCTGTGGCGGAGCATCGGATCAGACGGTGCTTATTCCCACAATGGGGGACGCAGTTTCGAATCCTGAAGGAGAACAAATTTCATTTATTAAGACAGTCGAATGCACAGCCCAGTAGAAGCAATTCATATCGTAAAAGAAAAAAGAAAAAGGAATTGCTGAAAATTTCTCGGTTCGACTAAATTCCCAATATCTAATCAATGATAAATAAATAAAGCATTTTCCATTATTTTTAACCAAATTTACCTACCTACCTACCTATCTATCTATCTATCTATATATATATATATATATATATATATATATATATATGTATGTATGTATGTATGTGTGTGTGTGTACGTACATTAATGAATAAAAGGTCAAGAGGGAAAATTATTTTTAGGTATAAATTTTTGTGTCACTTTCGTGAGTTTGTTTTCGTTTATTTTTTCGTAGATGTTGTCTTCGATGAGGTCTTTCAAAATCTGTTGGTAGATGTGTTCGTCCATATTTCGACATGTGCCTTAATAATGTCCCACAAAGGACGAAATAATCGTTTTCCTCTTGCCTTTTCATTCATATATATATATATATATATATATATATATATATATATATATATATATATATATATATATATTAAAAATATACATAATACCTTACACTGATTGCACAACTCGGTGTTTCATACTAACGCAAATTGGGTTAGCATAAAATTCCGAATTGCGCAATCAAATTAAGATATTATGTATATTTTTAATATATTAAATAGCTCTATCATTTAACATTGAGTACTATTTTCTCTTACACCATATATTTTTTTATGCTATATATATATATATATATATATATATATATATAGATAGATAGATAGATATAGATAGATAAATAGATAGATTTGAACAAAATAAACGTCAATTTTTTTTCTTATACCTTTAGGATTCTTTCGACCAACGCCTTTTCAGAAGGTATTCTCTGGCGATATACAAACAAAATCAAGACACATTAATAATCTCCAAGAATTCACAGAATGGTTTTCGACTGTGAAGACTCTTAAGAATTCTTTACAGTCGAAAACCATCCTGTGATTTATAGTGTTTGTATATCGAGAACGAATACCTTTTGAAAAAAGTGTTGGCAGAAAAGATCCTAAAAGTATAAAAATGACGTTTTTTTTTTCAAATCTATGTTTTATTTCTGTGGGTAAGTCCTTGTTTATATATACATACATACATACATACATATATATATATATATATATATATATATATATATGTAAAAATTCTCAGTGTTAATCTGTAGAAAAAAAACAATATTTATAAATGTAAAAGACAATAGGAAAACTGTAATATTAGCCGACGCGTTTCGTCCAATGTGGACTTTTTGAAGGCAAAACCGAAATGAACTTATTAAGACAAAGTAACTAATAATAATAAAACAAAATGTCCTTAGCAACTGGAAGAATTTAGAAAACGCTATTCTATTCAAATTGTCAAGTGAAAATTACGTCAAGTACTGTCACGTGTGGAAATATTGTTTTTATTGTTGTGTTGACGGATTCAATCGTTTTCTTTTGATTTCTTGATACTGTTACGTACGTTTGCTTAGGAGAGTAGTAATTCTGATAGGAAAGGTGAAACATGGAAAAAACCTGGGTGTAGATTAATATCTGGATAATTTTCAATGGTGGCACTCTCGAAGATTTTCCTTCTGAGTGAATTATTTTCTTTTTTTATGAGTCTAGCGTTTTTATTTCGTAAATTATTTCGTAATTTATTTTTATTTCATTTCGTTTTTGCCTTGAAAAAGTCCACATTGGATGAAACTAAAATCATTCATGACAAAAAAGAGGAATAAAATTGAATTGGTAATATCGAAATATAATGACTTAAAATAAGTAAACCGGTTTATCGGCCGTCGCTCATCAGATCAAAAGCCGAGGACCAGCAATGTTACCAACCACTAAAAAATATATCTTATGTCATATGCAAGCAAAAAAAGTATAACATTAAAGGCTCATTTTTGAAGCTAACCTTTTTTCTCCTCGATTTTTGTTCTGATGACAGTTGTCTGATTCTTTTATTACTTCAAAACTTATTTTTATTGGATACCCGTATTTGAATAGAACGCAGCGTTTTTCAAACACTGTTTATGTTGTCTGCTGGCTTCGTATTTAACAAAACTTAATATGTGCCGGAGGACACATTCTCTTTATTAAGTTTTTCTCGAATGTGCAGGCCGGTAACTAATTAAGTAGAGTTTAAAGAAAAAACGAGTCGTTCTTCTCAAATACGAGTATCCATTAAAAGTAATTTTTGAAGTAATATATATATATATATATATATATATATATATATATATAAGTGATCATCAGACTAAAAACAATGAAAATCAAGTAAGAACCAGTTTACTCACTTATCCTCTGCCATACGTCCAATAAGCTGCAGTGACCCACAAATATGTAAAGTCTTCACAAAAAAGAGGACTACACTGTCTGATAATCGATTAACCCTTGGCAGTTACACACACACACACACATACATACATATATATATATATATATATATATATATATATATATATATATTTATATATATATATATTTGGCCAAAAGCGCTTGGAAGAAGGCACAATGAGAACCATTTATGCACTTCCTTACTCTCGTCAAACGAAAAAATAATTAAGTATGCTCTAAAATCTAAATAAAAAAAAAAAATTTTCCATGTCTGGAAACGAAAAAAAAAAAAAAGGTTCGTGCCCATTATATATTAATATATGCACACGCACGCACACGCGCGCGCGCACACACACACACACATATATATATATATATATATATATATATATATATATATATATACAGGGTGGCCACTGGAAGATTGAATGATACAAAAGAAAAATAACTTTTACAAATACGTGAGGGTAGTGAAGGTTGAACCATTTGAATCTTTTATGGAACCATTTTTAAATCCAGTTTCAGAATCTTCTGAAACGATGTTCTATCGATGCCTCGTTGAGAAGAACGACGACGATTAAAAGTTGATGGATCCTCAAAGACGCTCTGCCGTACAGCTTCCACCGCTGCGTCATTGGGCACATTGCGCTTAGGACCTCTTCCCGGAAGATCACCGACTGATCCAATTCTTTCAAACCGGGCGATTAGCTTCCGAATCATGTTATCGCCACGAGATACTCTGACATTAAGTGACAGCCGGTATTTTCTCTGGGTTTGAATAATTCATCTTTCATTGGAATAGAAAAACTCGACGAGTTTTACTCGTTGCTGGGCATCAAACGAAGTCATTTTTAATCACCAAGGGATGCTCCATGTAACCTGCAAAATAAAATAAAATAAAAAGATTAGAAAACGAACAAGTTATGAATTTTTCAAACACTTCAGTTTTTCAGTGGCTACCCCCCTCTCTCTCTCTCTATCTCTCTCTCTCTCTCTCTCTCTCTCTCTCTATATATATATATATATATATATATATATATATATATATATATATATATCGTGCATTTGTGTGAGAGCGTGTTCCTGTATTCCTATAAAAAATATGAATCATATATATGACATTTTATATCTATCTCAGTCTATCTATCTATCTATCTATCTATCTATACATTTATCTCTTTATCTATATATGTGAGTGTGTGCATGTGTGTGCTCGACATTATCGGGATTGGCATTTGGTTTACCAACTCTTTATTGATCAGAGTTTCTGACTGGAAATTGTCGGAAAGTGGTTTCACTCAAGTACTCCCTAATGCCCTCATTTTTTTTTTTTTTTTTTTGTCAACCATCGTGGAATATAAGAGACAGGATTGTTGTCAAGATATCTGATTTTAATCTTTCCAATAACCAGATATAGAAAGAAATACCAGATCTATAGAGAAATAATTTCAAGCCTTTCCCCAAATGTATGAGTGATAAGTAAATACTATCAGCTATCAAATATTCGAATAGATAAACGGGTAGGAGATTAATTAAATGATTGAAATGCTTAAGAATATACGGACTGAACTATAAAAGGGTGCTGAAAAGTTTGTGGCTCGACTGAGAATAGATTTGGTGAGATTTTGGGAAGAGTATGTTGCATCGAAAACTTTTCGACACCAATCCGTCTACTTGTTGATACATTTACAAGTTCGCAATCAAATCATAAACGAAAATATTTTCTATTACAGAACAAATATTTGTCAGCGTCGTTGGTATGGCGATAAACTACGTCTAGCAGCAAGGCCTCTGATTAGGGGGTTTTGAGAAGCGTTGAACCACCTCTTAGTTACTGTTGTTCCCAGGTCCACCCTGATCCGGGCTCCAGCTATGGGCATATAGTTAACCTCTAAGCTGGGGTCAAAACACTATCAAAGCAAAAAAAAAAAAAAAATTATAGTTAAAATGTAAACGATATATTTTCATAGTTAAAAAATTACCAGAAATACATTTTTGTTAAAAAAAATACCAGTAAGTAATACATTTTTTGTAAAAGAAATTACTAATGCTCCCAAGAAAAATAAATTTTGGCACTAAGTGACCCATAAGGAGTTGATATGCTGCTAAACAAATAAACAAAAAATACTTCTTTTTCAGTACACATAAATCAATGACAGATTGAAAATTTCACCCAACTCATTAGCTTAGGGTTAAATCACAATTTAAACACCGAGTCATGTTCTATCTCCGAAATTAAGCAGTGCCAAGCCCGGCAAGTACTTAAATACAGCGACCACCTACAATCTTTTGGAAATATGTTTTCAGCCTAGCAATTTATTCAATATAATATTTCCACTTCTTATTAGCGGAAAACGTGGGCACCTCGACGTGATGTAATGGTTAGAAAATTGTCTAGCTAGAACAATTACGACTGAGTAGTGAGTTCGATCCTCATTGGGTGTCACATGCTTTCTTCCTTGAGCTAAATCTAAGCTACGCTTAAAAAAATCATAGAATAGTGAGTTCGATCCTCACTGGCTGCCCCAAGCTTTCAGCCTTGTGTCATATCTCTAGCAAAGAAAAAGTACGGTTGTTTGAAGTACTCCGAATTCTTTTGAATCATAAACTTCGAAACTACCACAAAAGTCCACACACAAAGCAGAAACCATTCAATTTGTCGTTCTCTTTTGCCTCTGTTCTCTCGCTCTTGCTCATCGAATGGCTAAGTTTCGGAAATGTGCATAAACCATAAATTCGTCTCGCAAAATCTCTCAGCACCGAGATCAAGTTTTTCTTAAATTATAGACTTTGAATTGGCCATATTTTCTTTCACGTATTTTGCACGCGAGACAGATCTAAACGCGTTTTGTTCCATAAGGTAAGCCGTTTTCCCTTCTACAACCTGCGCTGGGAATATAACAATTTCAGCGGAAAACGGTAATCCGAGAATGCGCGATGAGTTACTCTCTTGAAGGTGAGTATTTTATTATTATAAAGCACATTAATTCCGTATGCTTATAGATATTAGAAAGTTTACATATGAAAAAAGACAGTATGAATAAAGAGATCTTCTTCTATCATGTGCCATGTCCTTTCAGGACGTGAGCAATCATAGATTCCCCCAACTTCCTGTTCTTTGTAGCTGTAGGTAATATTGTTTCTTACTATATATCCCAACCACCTTTCACTACCCATTTACACAAATTCGTTAGATAGAATACTCGATGTTTCCCTATCCTTCTAGGCCTTCAACACGTCCTGTGAGTGTCAAATTCTCTAAGCCCTCATTACTTATTATGTGTCACCAAGTTTCAATAGGCTCTTTTTTATTCTAAGAATAGCAATATGATTCCACATGCATCCAGGAGATGAATAGAGAAATTCTTTTTTCTTTTTAAGTCAATTTAATGACCAGAGATTCACAGGAATCTTGACTCCAGCCCATCTTTGAGTAAGGAATCCTGTCTAGAGCCTACTTTTGAATTGACAAACATAAAAGTTTGTTAGTGATTTTAGATAGCTGTAAAAATGGGGTCCTTTGAAAAAAACTAATCACCCAAAAGCTGTCTGAGTGTCCCCTACACTTTCCGGTTGGTGTAACATGAGTGGACGGAAAGGGTAGTGTGTCCCCCTAGCCAGTATCCATATAATGAACGGTCAGTGAAACGGCCAGCAGTAAGCAAAACGGTCAAGCAATGAGTGTATTGGGGTCTGTATACCGTGGTCAGAACTTCGTAAGAAATCAGATAAAAAAGTTTGCTTTCTCGAAGCAGAAGGAAGACATTGCCGATTAAGTGAGAAATCGTATTTTTTGCTACCTTCCCGATCAAACAAGTGACATGAAAAACATTTGTCGTTATTCTTTGTTGTTGTCGATTACAACCCTGTGGAACATGCCGGTTTATTCATCTACAGCTGACTTTGGATGCCATCACAACTTGTATGTGTATATATATATATATATATACACATACATATATATATATATATATATATTTATATATATATATATATATATATATATATATATATATATGTAATTATGTATTTTAGCAGAAATCCGTATTTTATATAATTTTGGTTAAAAACAACTGACAAGATACTGCGGTTAAGTTTTTTATTTAAGTTTTCTTTTGTTCTTGTAATTTCTTTCATTTTTGGACATGAATTATGGATAAATTGCTCTGTATATCCATGAGCTTTCGGCTATTCTTTTAGCCATTATCGAGGATAATTTTATTTTTAATTTTAACTGAATGCATGGATATTTATGTATGTATCTAGAATTATAGAAATAATTTACATTTTTTCATTAATAATGCTTCCATTATTTTTACATGCGGATGAGGCTATTATATTTCTATTTTCTGCGAGTATGTTGCAGATGGAATTTGGTAAGTTTGCGTGTGTGTTTAGATGAGGCTTAATTGAGCTATAGTCAGAAAGATGTAACGTGAATATTCTTGTTAAGCATGTCGTGATATATCCAATATAATGATTCATGAAATTGTTTTGATCAGGAACACAGTTCCTTAAGAAACATGTGAATTAATAAATAGTATTGGTTCTCCGTAAAAAGAGGTGAATCTTCCTTTAGAAACAATATACAACTCCAGCCGAAAAAAAAACAAAACAAGAAAATTGTCTACTATAAGAAATTTAAAACTGCTAACCTCATCGTCAACAACAATAACGCACCTGCATATAACTCACAAATCACATATATATAATTATATTTAAATTTAGTAATGAATAAAATTAAACGTATATTTATCTTATCTATACTTAGTAATCTGCGCGGAACTCCGAATACAGAGAAGATAAGTGAATATTCAATTATCTGTTATCATATTTTGATATGAAGGTGTAATGGATAACGTCTTGGATTGAGGAATCGGAGAGCCGAGTTCGAATTCCAGACGAATCCATTACATTCGCTTACGTGCTAATACTCTTGGGAAAGGTATGAATCCTCTTCTCCCCTGTCTACGAGTAAATAGCAGGACTGATCGGGTTCTATAGCCTTGGATGGCAACTGGTCTACCGCAGAAAGAAATGACAACCTAATGCGGGAAAAAATCTGTCACGCATGGCACATATTGATATAAAGCACTAAATTTAAAAAGACTTCTAGAAATGCACTCATTGGCGTTTTTTAAAAACAATATTTGTTACTCTTATATATATATAAAAAACAAAAAAAAAATGTCTTTAATAAATAAATTGTCGGACTTTGTCCATTTCTTAATGTATGACGTCATATATATATATATATATATATATATATATATATATATATATATATATATACAAACAAATGTATAAAAAGCTTGATCGAAGTAGCCTATTAGTCGATTTTAATGAAATATTTACGCTTTGAAAGTTTAGAGCCATTTTAGTTGTCGTCAGCGCAATGTAATTTTCTTTATTAAAAATGTTACAAAAATAAAATATACTTTTCTAAATTTGACGAATATTAGCTGATTTAATATTTAATAAATCTGCTTTGAAACAAATATGACTTCCCTTAAGTTTGAAATATCGCAGAAATGCTTTTATTAAGACGGCGGTTGCTGTTTATTTAAGGTGTTGACAAGATGCCAGTTTGACTGACAAATGAACTTTTTTTCTACGGTGTATTTAGCTGTAAAAATTACTTGAGGAATATAACGTGAACGCATTTTTTTATATAATTTTTAAGTATTCAGTAAGCTTAAAAATGTATGAAAATATTCTACGTAATAGTATGTTTTATTGAATTTTAAGTACTTTGGCTTTAAATTTGCTATAGTTATTGCTCTTATTTTCTGATGATGTCAGGTATGGACGTCCGTATTTAAAAATATCGAAACATTTATACATATACAAAAAAATTCAAAATTCTTTTTAAAATATTGATGGTCGCTAAATTGTAATAAGCTTTTCCATATATGATTAGTAAATATAGTTTTTATTTAATAATTTCTTCAACCGGGATACACTAAGAGTGAATTTTAAAAGATTTAAAACTTTATAAATTATTATAATTAAAATTTTTTAAAAATGTAAATAATTCTTGTAAAAATTCATTATTTATTGATTTTTTTTCTCTAGACAATAGTGTCTATAATATGTCTTATTCATAAAACCCATTTAAATCTTTTATTATTAAATAATGTCTTATTGCATTTTTTATTTTACATTTCAGCGTAAATATTCGATAATGGTGAATTTATTTTACAAATATAAATTGATGATTTAAATTCTCTAATGAGTTCTGCTTTTAACTAATATAAACATTAAATGGAATAAAATTCAATTTCTCGAAATTTCATAAATTAAATAAATAGGTAACAGGCGTAAAAAATAATTTTACCAAGATTTTCTGAAAATAAAATTTAAAAAAATTAATTTCATTCATTTGTGAATCAACCCTGAAAGTTTCATATAAATGTGACAATTATCTTATTTTTTGCAAGAATTTTCAAATTAATGTACAAAAAAGACGCTAAAATATTCTGCACAGACAAACCTCTCATCTACAGACCCCCAATCAACGGACTTCGGATGCAATCTGGAGGCAAAATAAAAAAGATTCTGCAGGAAAAAAAAAACAAAAAAAAAAACTTCCAAATCGTCAGCGATGTATTTCAAAATTTGCGGGCTTTGCGGAACCAGTCGTATTAGTTCTGAAAATTACTACTTGACGGCGGTGGTGGGCCTTTCAATTGTAAACAAAGACGGAAAGTACGATACACTAGCGCGTGCGTGAGAAATCTATTATTTTTTGTTATTTTGATTAATATATCCTTATTAAGTATATATTTATTTAAACCATATATAGATGGTTATAGTATTTACATTATGAACATAACTACTGGTAGTTACTATAGTGGTTTTATAACTCAAAAATAATCCCTTCCCATCTCCGGAGAATCGGCTTTAACGGACCATCCCCCTCCCCTCTTAGTCCGTTGATGAGAGGTTTTCGTCAGCGCGGAGGCTAATCTTTAGCCTCCGCGCTGACGAAAAAAAAACAAAAAACAGATTTTAACCAAATTTTCGAACGTTCCAAAACTGATGAAAAAATATAATTTAATAATAAAAAAAATCCTCCGATCTTTCCTCTTAATAATAACATAATGGTTTTGACGATAAAACTTTATTTCTATAAAATTTCGGACATATTTTTTTTCATCATGGTATGCTAATTTTTTATCAAATCAGTGGAGGTAGCTATATATAAAAATGATAGGTAGTTTTGCTATTAGAATATCAACAGACAATGAACGAAAGATTAAAAGGCGGGTAGGAATAGAAAAATATTTAGAGAACGGTAGATTTAAATTGGGCGGGAGGAATTATATGGGAAGGATGCAACCGAAAATGCTATGGCAATTTCTGAGTTCAGCCAAGAACCAGATCGCAGACATTCTGCTATTTGGTCATTTCGGTAAGTGACTTGAGCTGAGACCTATTCAGCACATGTTCGTCATTATGCAATTGTTATTCTTATCAATTTGTTCGCCTCAGAAACTAATCCTTGTTTATATGACATTCACATAAATATTGTAATGGATAAGCGAACGAATTAAAAAAATACAGGCAAGGGAGAAAAATTGGATTTTTTTTCTTTGGGAACAGATTACTGGTCAGTTTATACCTCGATAATATTTAAAGCAAATGAACGAGATGAGCAATGCTAAAACAAGTGAATGTGTAAGGGAGAGATTAATCATCTGTGAAATAAGGGATGGCCAATTTCTGTTTATTGAATGGTCATTCTTCTCGAAAATATAGGTTGCCCTTTGTGTCATTAGGGGGGCGTTACTTATTAGGAAATAGGCATCATTTTAGGGTTTGTTTTCCATTATGAACAGCAGGGTATGCTTGTGTGGATTCAGTGTAAGAGTCGACGCGTGGCTAAAGCAATGTTTTCTTTAGGAAAGATTATTGATTTTTTTTCTTTTTAATACAGTGGAACCTCGGTTCACGAATTTACTGTTCCTGAAGCTCGTTCGTAACCCCAAATGTTCGTAAACCGAAACTATTTTTCCAATAGGAATCAATGTAAAATGAATTAATCTGTTCCTGGTCCCAAGATTATTGCTTATTTAAACTTTAACAACAGTACTTTGGGCACAAGTTTATACACAAGACTAATGAAAATCGTTAAATCTAAGGAGAAAAAAAAAACAATACCAAAGAGATAAAATATAGACGAACACTTTTATCGTACCTGCATGTATCAGAGTTGATGGCGTAAGTGGAAGGGGAAGTTAAGAGATGTTATTGTTTGGAAAAGGGAAGGAAAGACATGATCGTCTTTTTATTTATAAGAATAGTATAGATCGTTACTTTTGCCATATGAAACTGAGTAGGAAGAGACAATATCCTCAATAATTGTTTTTCTCTTAATTTTCCTTTTTTCTTTACCAGTATCACTGTTAGCTTTCTTTGGGACCATGACTGAGGACTAATGAAGAGAAAAAATATTACAGTCGAATAAAATTGGAAAAGAAAAGCACAGCACAATACACGAATGTATACAACATGGCGGTCGACTAAGAAATGATTCCGTTCGGGTTAACTCGGTTTGGTTCGGGTCGGTAATGTTGTTCGAGAACCGAAAATTTTGATTGATAACCAAGGCATTTTCATCTCAAATATTCTGTTCGAAAATCGATTTGTCCGACATGTGAGACGTTCGAGAACCGATTTAGTTGTATCCATTAATACGAAGCCCGCGTATATGAAATGCCTGATGTATTATAAAACGTTTCCAATTGCAAGTAAGAATAAAATGAAATTTGTAATAGTTATTTTTATATGATGATTTCATCTTCTATTAAAATTTAAGGAAATTTAAATCTCCAGTGCATATTCGTTTTGCGTATTAGGTTTTCTCTTTATCCTTACTTAACACCTAAAAGTTAGTAATTTAAGGCTTTCGATGAATCTTTCACACAAGATATGTCATAATGGCTCCCGCGTGATTTGACGCAAAGTACTTTTCAGACACTTGAGCACCTTCTGAAATTCAACACGCTAGAAGAAGATGCGGAACTTTTTATTGATTTGATAATATTTATCAGGATACCGTTTTATAAAACGTTTCTACGTTCTTTCAGTTATGAGGTTGGTGCAAAAATAATGACGTAATAATGTCGTTTTTTGACGTATTTTTTAACGTCAAAAAACGACATTATTACGTCATTATTTTTTGCACCAACCTAATATATAAGAAAAATAAATTATGTAAAGTAGAAAATCGTCACGTGTTTATTACTGATGATATATAAAAACTTCATTTTTAAAATTGAAGTTTAACATAAAAATTAGTGTTAGTCATGAAATGCACCATTGTTTCTAGCAAGACAAAATAGACGTTTCCAAGAACTGTTTATCAGATTTTTATACATTTGCGAATTGTGAAATATAAGTGTAATAACAAAAGTACGCAGGTGTAGGCTTTAAGAAAAGCTTTATTCAACTGAGAATACAAAGTCCGCGTATAGTGTCCTTTTATAGTCTCAATAAACAGAAATAGCTCTCTCAAAGAGGAGAGTAACAAAACAAGGGGAGACCACACTTATTCATAACAATAAGTTTACAAATATAAATCGTTATTTTTGTTTGCAGTAATTATTTTATAAATAAATTTGTTAATTAGTTATTTAATGCCGAAATCTAAATATTTTAAATGCAATTTTATGACTTCAACTGAATATATTTTGTAGATAATTTTATACTTTGAGTAAAGGTATGTGTTATAAATAATCAAGAGTAGTCTCCTCTTGTTTTGTTACTCTCCTCTTTGAGAGAGCTATTTCTGTTTACTGGAACTATAAAAGGACACTATACCTTGTATAGCGAGCCTTGTATTCTCAGTTGAATAAAGCTTTCTTAAAGCCTATACCTGCTTACTTTTGTCATTACAGTATTTTTTAAGATATATATTTTAAAGATTTTACAATTTATTGTTTACTATAAAAATGTATTTTTATATTTATTTGCATTGATTATCATTTTTGCTATAAAAAATGATTGTTGCTCATTTTATTAAAAAAATATTGATTTTTGTTTGAGAATTCAGTATTTGCCTATAGCTCGAACCTTAACAGGTGCTACCACCTCAGATCAAGTTGGACCTACGAAAAACAGCAATTAAAAGTTAGCCCCAAGCTCCTCAAAACCTCCAATCGTCATACCCAGGACGAAAAAAAATGCGTTTCTTTTTTCTGAAGTTACAATGGCATACTTGTTAATCATAACTTTACAGAGAATGCCGATTATTTCTTTATTCTCGGATTAGGTTTGTATTGCACAAAGTTATTATTTACTAAGTTTGGCACAGGGACAATAATATGGGCACTAGGTGACAATTGAACTCTCTATTCAGTAGTAACCATTAGACCATACTGAGGCGGTCTAAATCAAGAATTTGTTATTTACGCTAAGCTAATCTATTATTACTTATTATTATTATTATTATTATTATTATTATTATTATGTGCGGGTGGTGTAATGGATAGCGGCTAGCAATGAGAAATCGGAGAGCTGGGTTCGAATTCCAGTCGAGATCGTGCTCTTTGCTTACACAAAAATACCCTTGGGAAAGGTATGAATCTATGTTTTCTTCTATAGGTTAAACTGTACAACCAACAGTGTTCTTTAACCTCGTTTGGCAACCAGCATAGGAGAACAACAACTTTTAATTCAAAGGAGACCATGGCAGCAACGCTTAGTGTTCTTGAGAGCTGCGGCTTCCCAGGGAGCGTGAGTAGTTGTATGTGGCACTCAATTAAGAACGAAATGTCTTCTCAGCCTGCTGACCATTACACCATACTGAGGTGCACGAATCAGGATTGTTTTGTTATTTACTAAGCTTATATTAGTTTTAGTGCAAAGACACTAGTATATATCACCCGTTAAGAATCGAACTCTCTACTGTGAATCAGATATGCTCGTTAAATATCATCCCACGCCGAATAGCTACACTAACTTAAGGGTCAATCTTATTGTTGATGGTTACTGTAATTAATTCGCTAATATTCATTCTGAAACAGTTTCCCAGGTCTTGCAAAGCTTACAGCCACATCACGTTGAAACACGAAGTTAAGCATCGTCGAGCCTGGTCACTAGCTAGATGGGTGACCATTTGGGAATACGAGGTGGATGTGCGAGTGGTGTAATGGATAATGGATCAGAATGATAGAGTTGGAAAACGTCTCTGAATCCTTATTGGAGAAGAATTATTATCTACCTTCCAAACTCTCTCTCTCTCTCTCTCTCACACACACACACACACAGACACGCGGGATGTAGCGAGTCTCTCACTGCTCTATCTCTATTACCATGGAAAGTGCTCCGACGAACTACATTCCTTGTTTCCGTCAGGTCTGACTATCACGGCTAGGACCTACCATGCCACGCAAATAGTAGCAAACCACCCACATTCCCTTCATATTCCATCAGCGACAAGTTCCATTCAAACAGCTTTTTTTCGCCCCTGTCGAACAGACTCATAAGTGGATGTCTCCCCGATCGCTATCGCTGTTCAAGTTCAGAGTTAACCGTTATCTTCCCCTCCTATCCATATAAAATACCCCTTATCGTATCCCTCTACCTTGAGTGGCCCCCAGGCCTTGTACAGGGGGAATCTTACTGTAAAAAAAATTGTTAATCGGAGAGCCAAGTTCCAATTCCAGTTGGGTTCGTTATATTCAGTTACGCGCAAATCTCCTTGGAAAAAGTATGAATCCAAATCTCCTCCCCCATCTATGGGTTAATTCGTAAGAATCATTAAGTCATTATTATCATCAAAGAAAAATCTTACAATCTAAAATATTTTCTGACTTTAAATATTGGGCAAAGGGTTGATAAACCGTAGAAAACGAATCAAACAAGCAATCAGATCTTGCAATTGTATTTACGTGGTTATCACTTCTTTCCACTAGAGGAAGTCTAGAAAACAAGTTTAGTGGCGACGTCATTACCGAATAAGCAACTTCTTTGTTTTTGCTGCCAAAAACTTAAATCTTGTCAAGCTAAGCGGGTCAGACGGCGCATTACATAATGAATAACTAATTGATTGGTTGCAGTTAGCAGTTTGGTTGAAACTTTCTGCCGAACAAGAGATTCCTTTGATTCTTCAAGTTGAAAAATCCTTTCACCTTTTTCCAATTTCGCTTCGTTAGGTTTTATTCCAGCGAAACATTCGCTCAAATAACATTTCGTCGCCGTCAGTACAGAAAACGGACAAAATTAAGGCGTATGGAAAAGAAATTTTGTGGCAAGGCAAGAAAAAAAAAAAATAGAAAAAAAAAACCCTTCTAAATGACGGTGCCATTTGCCGCTCTTTGTTTTGCTTCTTTTATCGCATCGTCTTTTTTTTTTTTTTTAGCGTTTTTCTGTCTTACATCACTTTTCATCGAGACGTTTTTTCTACGTCTTTTACTGAAGTTTTTTTTCTGTTTCTCGTAATTTCATCATTGAATACTTCCCTATATTCTTTTTCTTCTTCATCATTCTGGTGCTATTTCAAGTTCATTGTTTTTTGTATCTGTTTAACTCCCTTTCTTCTTCTTCTTCTTCTTCTTCTTCTTCTTCTTCTTCTTCTACGCAACTGTAGACACTTCAATGCGTAATTTTCTTCTTCTCTTCAGTCTCCTTCTCCTCCTTCTTCTCTTTCTCCTCCTCCTTTTTTTTTCCTTTTCCCAACTGTAGACACTTCAATGTGTCATTTTCTTCTTCTTCTTCTTCTTCTTCTTCTTCTTCTTCTTCTTCTTCTTCTTCTTCTTCTCTGTAAACACTTCAATGTGTCATTTTCTTTTTCTCTTCCATCTCCTTTTTCTTCGCAACTGTAGACACTTCAATGCGTCATTTTCTCCTCCTTCTCCCCTCGTCCTTCTTCTTCTTCTCCTCTTCCTCCTCCTTTTTCTTCACAGCTTTAGACACTTCAATGTGTCATTTTCTCCCCCTTCTCCCCCTCGTCCTTCTTCTTCTTCTCCTCTTCCTCCTCCTTTTTCTTCACAGCTTTAGACACTTCAATGCGTCATTTTCTCCTCCTTCTCCCCCTCGTCCTTCTTCTCCTCCTCTTCCTCCTCCTTTTTCTTCACAGCTTTAGACACTTCAATGTGTCATTTTCTCCTCCTTTTCCCCCTCGTCCTTCTTCTTCTCCTCCTCTTCCTCCTCCTTTTTCTTCACAGCTTTAGACACTTCAATGGGTCATTTTTTTACTTCTTCTGCATCTACTTCGCAACGGTAGGCATTCAATGTGCCTTTTCTTCTTCTTCTTCTTCTGTAAACACTTCAGTGT
>OZ010603.1:56943039-56958039 GCA_963932145.1 Acanthosepion lycidas | reverse complement strand
TAGCTTTTATTCAAACCTTTTTTTATAACCGAGAAAGAAAGAAAGGAATTCGGAAAATGAAATGGCTGACGAAAGATCGTTTTTGCCCGCCATGATTATTGTCTCTGCCGAATGGAATTGATTAAAAGTCGAAGGCACTTAGCTACGCATGCGCAGCCATTAATAGAAGAACCGTATTGTTGGCGCCCTGAAAATTGTCGATGCCAGACGGTAAACAAAACGATTAGTTCAGGTAATGAATCCGAAAATCAGGACATTTTGCCAAAAATCATTTAATATCTTCCGATTATCCTGCGAAACATCTGTCTTTATTTTTATCATTATATCTATTTATCTATCGTAGTTTTTCTATGTTCATATATCTCGAATTCTTTCTTTCTCTTTTAAGTGTATGTTCAATATTATTTCAATAAACACCCAATCAGTCTCTGTCTGTTTATCTCTCTTAGTTTATCACATTCTGTTAGTATTGAGTTAAACTATCTCAGTCTGTTCATATCTATCTATCTATCTATCTATCTATCTATCTATCTATCTCAGTCTATGCTACATTTTACATAAATAAAGCGTTTCGTAAGTTCTGAGCTGTGCTTATGTAAACAATCCTCTGTGTTTCTTTAAGACATGGTCTGCCATCCATTCAATGATTCTATCAGAACCTTTTCCAATCAAACCCAGGACTGGAACTACTGATGACCACGTGCTATGTTGAAGATCCTTGTAGTAAGTTTTTGAAGTTCTTCAAAGATACATTACAATATGCAGTGACTGCCATATCAATAAGAAAGCACATTACTTTTTTGAGGTCTTTTAACAGTATTTCTGGGTGATTAGCTTTGATTATTCTCTCTGTGTATATTTAAAGAACGTAAAATTATTATAGAGCCAATGTCTGTAACCGGGTCTGGGTGTTGTTCATACCAATTTCTTGCAGTTTCCTTCACATAAAAGTTACAGATTTTCCAATGGAGATATTGGCCCACCTCAAGTTTTATATTCGGTGGATGCTAATTACCATGCAATCTGGTATACGATGGTCAATTGCTTCTGGGTATTCGTCACAGAATTTGTATTTGAGTTCAACACAATTATTCGGTATGTTTACTTGATAATTTCTAGTTAGTAAATATTGGTCCCTGGCAGCCAGATTAGAGCCTTCCGTTTCCGTTTTTACTCCAGCACTAGGCAAACATTGATGTGTACGGGGTTTGTATATATCAGTAGGTGGATTATGACCTACTTGCTTTTATTATTATTATTATTATTATTATTTTTATTTTCTTTGCTTTCTGGCGTTTACACATTTCTTTCCGGGTCCCACCCAGGGACCTAAGGTTAGAAATGGCATCATGACACTTTTCACTGACAAAAAAAAAAAAAAATAAATAAAAATAAAATAATTACATAGATAAAGCCCTTCGTAAAGTGTGGGCTGTACTTGTCAGAACAATTTTTTGTATCTCCTTGAGGCATGGGCTTCCAGGAATCCCTGCAATTAGTCTACTGCAATCTTTTCCAACCAGTCCTAGGGCTCCAACTACAACAGCGATTGTTGATGTTCCCATATGCCACATTTTCGAGACCTCTATTTCAAGGTCCTTGTATTTTGACAGCTTTTTGAATATCTTCAAAGATGCATTGCAGTCAGCGGGGACTGCCATATCAATAAGGAGGCACCGTTTTTGTTTGTGGTCTTTAATAACAATATCTGGGCGGTTGGCCTTGATTCTTCCGTCAGTGTGAATTGTGTAGTCCCATAGAATTGTAACAGGTCCTATCTCCGTAACCGGGTCTGGGTGGTGTTGGTACCAGTTTCTTTCAGTTTCCTTCCCGTAGAAGTTGCAGATTTTCCAGTGCAGATATTGGCCCACTCTGTCATGTCGGGTTTTATGTTCAGTGGGTGCCAACATCGTGCAACCTGATACAAGATGATCAATCGTTTCTGGATATTTATCACAGAATCTGCATTTTGGGCTGACACAATATTTTAGTATATGTGCTTGATAATTCCTAGTTAGCAAGCATTGGTCCTGCGCAGCAAGGATAAAACCTTCAGTTTCCGCTTTCAACCCTGCACTGCGTAGCCACTGATGGGTACGGGTTTTGTCTACATCAGCTTGGTTGATACGGGCAGAGTATTGGCCATGAAGCGGTTTATCTTGCCATCGCTTCTGTATCTGGTCGGTTGTTATTATTATTATTATTATTATTATTATTATTATTATTATTATTATTGGTGTTGTTGCTTTCCGTTTTTATAGAAAATTTGATAAATGCTAAGATAACCTGTGACAGCGTGATTGTATCTTCAGGCAAATTCGTACATGTACATAGAAGTGTGTGTCTGTGTGTAAAAAGCTTTTTCCTTACTGGGTTCACAATAACCGTTGGCAGTTTTACTCGATTAATCTGGCACAAACATATAATAACGAATGTTGTCTTAAGTGAAATTCATGAACTGCATCATCGAATGACCTCAAGGCTAATTTGCCTACTATTGCTCTTTAGAAGGCATCCATGGATAATGAAAAGCCTGAGATAGATAGATAGATAGATAGATAGATAGATAGATAGATAGATAGATAGATAAACACTGACATAGATAGATAATGGGATAGATAATGAACAGAATGACATAGATAAATAGATAAATAATGAACAGACTGCGATAGATAGATAGATAGATAGATAGATAGATAGATAGATAATGAACAGACTGACACATATAAATATATATATTGAGTGCGCACACTTCTTCATAGTTATTGAATTATTATCATAGACTCTGATGCATACATACAGACACACACACACCTTCACACACACACGCATATATATATATTTATATGCACACACACACACACACATATATATATATATATATATATATATATATATATATATATATATATATATACATACATACATACAGAGAGAGAGAGAGTGAGAGAAAGTTGCATCATTATTCGCACAATGCAATTTAAGAAAATATAATTCATTTTACCACTTCTGAAATGCATATTTTTTATAAGTAAAAGTTAGAACATTATAATATTAATAGAATAAATAGTCATAATTCTTTTCAATAACGTTCTATTCAATATAATAAACAGGAACTAAATTAGCAATTACAAAATTATCCGTTGCCTTCAAAATTATCAGTCGCCTTCAAAATTATCAGTCGCCTTCAAAATTATCAGTCGCCTATGTCAAGAGCATATGTTTTCTGGTCAATAAATTTAGACAAACCTCTTCGATAATAGTTAAATTGTATTACAAAATTCATTCTTGAAATTAAACACCCTTAAATTCTACGAAATTTGTGGATTGTCCTAAATTAATCCTAACTTTAATTCTGGCTAGAATTTTTCATTTGGACTCATTGCAGGCCAAAGTGAGTCATTGATGTCATTGAAGCAATTCTTTCCCAGTGTATTTGTGTGTTTAGAATTATTATCATGTTAGAAAGTGAAATGTTGTCTTCCAAAAATGTACCTGGTACACTTTCCTCTAAAATATTACAGTACGCTATGTTTTTTTTTTTTTCATGATTCCAATGATTTAAAGAACCAGCTCATTGCATTTTAAGTAAAACACTTCCAATGCATAAGATATTCACTCCTATGTTTTACATTAGAGATAATGTTCTTAGGGTTTGTGGCTTCTCTTCACTCCATAAAACTGACTTTCATAAATGTTTCCAAATAAGACACATGCAAATTCCTGTCAAACTTTGTAAAGGTGTTTTTCATGAACAATGACCACTGAGAACATATTTTACTGTGAACCATGCTGACATGTTTACTCCATTGTTTAACAAATCAGAAACAATATCTTTCATCCCAACTTTAGGGTTTTTCTTAGACAATCTTTGCAATCTTAGACAGAGTTTAGATATACAGCACTTTCCAGGAAGAGAGGCAATGGTTTTTGCTTTACAATATTTTCTATGATACACTGTAGTCAACAATACTGCTTAGCTGCTGCTTCAAAACTCATTTTTGTAATGCAAATATTCACAATTTGTTGTTTTAATTTCACAGACAACTCCTTTCGCCTTTGCTATGTTATTGATACCTGGTTTGAAGTGAACAGTATGTATGTTCATTACAGTAAACTTAAGTTCTTTTAAAAATGTACAACTCATAAATACAGCCTTATAATATGATATAAATATATTTTATGAATTTCATAAATAATTAGAATAATTTTCTGGTATATGGATAATTTTATTTTGCCAATTTTTTTAATGTGTTTATATATATATATATATATATATATATATATATATATATATATATATATATATTTCAATATTTCAAAAGTGAATTATATCATTTTGAAATTGATTGTTCCGTATGGAAAATTTTGACCCTCATACATACAAAGATATATATATATATATATATATATATATATATATTGCTTTCCATATCATTGGCTCTGAAGAAAAATGTACCTTCTGTCATACAAATCTGAAACTTTAAATAATGTCACTTGTACCACCTGTTCAAAGGTATAGTAGCTCTCGGATGGTTACTTTTTGGGGAATTTGGAGTAAAGCGTTGGCCAGATTAGTAAAGCAGAAAACCTGGATTTTATTGTACTTCAGATCTTTAATAAGATAGATAGATAGATAGATAGATAGAGAGAGAGAGAGAGAGAGAGAGAGAGAGAGAGAATTAAGGAAAAGAGAAAACAAGTGGTGTACGTAGTGAGAGTGTTACTGATTGAAGACCTTCGTTAAAAGAAATGGAGAAAGAATGAAGCGAGTGTTGAATCTCTAATTCAAAACAATCGGAAAAGGTGAAAGGAAGATTGAACAGAATAACTGACATGTTAAGAAAGAAGGGTAGAAAAGAAAGAAGGAAAGAAGGAAATGATGAAGGAAATGTAACAAATGAAAATAGGCAGAAAGAAAGAAATTGAAGGAAAAATATCAAAAGAAAAATAAATAATAAAACAAAAAAATAAAAAACCAACAAACTCTTACTTAAAAACGACGGTGAAAATTGTTTAAAAATAATGCCTTGTCTTTGTTCTGACCAAAGAAAAAAATCAGAGAAAAGAAAAAAAAAAGACAAAAGACATGGAAGAATTATTTTCTGAACGCTGAATTCACTTTAATTAGCCTCAAATGGAAGGCGGCTTCTTTGTTGTTCTTGACGATTCAATTTCTATTATTGTGATTGGGATTGATTTACGCATGCGCACTACAAACGCTTTTAAGTCGGGTGGTTTGCGTGGAAAACAGTAGAAATGAGTTCAGATCTTGGAAGAAGCGATGCTTTTCAGATCAGTATCAAACTGTGAATTCAAAAACACAGCCATAGATAAAATATTTTCAAAATTATTTCTATTTGGCAATTTAAATTAGCGACAAAGGTGAAAAATAGACAAAGAAGGAATGTGTAGGTTAATTTCAACTGATACAAGCACAAGGTCCCAACAAGGAATTTCCCGGGGAAGATTGAGCTAGTAACACAACTTATAGTCTAGCAATAAACCCTTCGTGGCAGACAGCCAAAACAGATATGTCAGACTGAGATAGATAGATAGATAGATAGATAGATAGATAGATAGATAGATATGAACAGACTAAGATAGTTTTTCTTCTTCTTTTACAGGGAGGTTCCCCCTTTACAAGGCTCGGGAGCCACTCGGGGTAGAGGGTTAAGCGTGGTCCCATTTGTGTGTAGATCAGTGGAAGATAACGGTTAACTCTCGCCTAGAATAATTTAAAATTTTAGTGATATGGGAAACATGTAGTTGGATGTCGGTTCCACAGAGCAGTAGTTCGTGGGACCTACTTCTCATCGATGGAATACGGAGGGATGTGAATGATTTGCTACGATGTAAGTGGCACGGCGTGTTCTTACTGAGAAGGTTTAACTCGGTGGACCAGGGAATGTAGTTTGTCCGAGCACTTTCCGTAGAACTAGGAGTAGAACAGCGAAAGGCTTGCTACATCCCAACTTTGAGAGAGAGATTGAAGGGTGGAGAATAATTCGTAACCCACAAGGGCTCGGAGACACTTTTGAACTCTGTCAAGGCTGGAGAGTGATGTCTGAACAGCTCCCGCCCAAATATGACAACAGTATTCCATTTTTGGTCTGATCTGGCTCTTGTAAAGTTAGAGAATAGCAGGAGTCAGGTACTTACTGGGGCGATACAGAGAGCCAACCATTTTACCTGCGTCTTTAGCAATGGATCGTATGTACGAGTTCCACTTGAGGTCGGGTGTGAGTTTGAGGCCCAACAGTTTTTCAAGGCACGGTGTTTCCCCGAGAGGACATCCCTTCATCCTGATTGGTGGTAGTTCGAGGTCAGATCGGCGATGAAGGGATGTAACTAGCTTGGTCTTCGAGGCATTGAATGTAACCAACCAGTTTTTACCCCAGTGGGTAGTTTGTGCCAGATCGGAAAAGAGTTCAGTCGCCAACCTCTGACCATCGACAGTTTTAGCGGGTGCGCTCGTATATAGTTGTGTCATCGGCATAGATATTTACAAATGATCTGAAGATATTATTAGGCAGATCATTTATGTAGATCAAAAAGAGGGTTAGTCCGAGGAGAGACCTCTGTGGGGCGCCTGCATTGACCTCTTGTGCTCCGGAAGACTGGCCTTCAGGTTAATTAGGAAGAATTTTATAATTGAGAAGAGCCTCCCGGTGATTCCATAACTGGAGAGCTTGTGTAGTAAGCCTTCGTGCCAAACTTTGTTGAAGGCCTTTGAGATATCGGGAGCTATATTCCTCGAGGTGTGTTTGTTGTCAAGAGCCTCGATGGTCCTGTGAGTGATGGTAGTTAGGACGTCGATAGTGAATCGGGCCGACCGAAACCGACACTGCACATCGCTAAACAGTTTGTTTTCTAGGTGTTCGACGACCTTATAGATATGAACAGACTGAGATAGATACGAACAGACTGAGATAGATACGAACAGGCTGAGATAGATAGATACATAGATAGATAGATATGAACAAACTGAAATAGATAGATAGATAGATATGAAAGAATTTAGATAGTAATAGTAATGGTGAAAGTAGTCATTTCTAAGCAGTAAAACCTTAGAATTCATTAACTGAGCAATTCGAATTAATGTCGGTTAAAATGTATAAAAATCTTTTCTTAAAAATGTTTTTCAAGAAAATAGACATCTTAAGTTGACTAACTACTACCACTCTTTTTAGTATTGATGGGAGTTACCTTCCAAACCTTTTGTTTAGGGTAGCGTGGAAAGTTAGCTGATTGATTATATCGTTATTTTCTCTTATAGCTAAACTTGTTATTCAATTTAGTCGTTGCTGCCGTCTTCAAGTGATGTGGTTTTTGTTATTTCGTAAAGGTCTTTTTTTGTGATTTTCTATCGCCAATCTTATAGGATCCGATGAAGGATTGTTTTCTTTAAGACCTAAATGTTTTAATCATTGATCTGCAAGAAATATGGTATTTTCATGATTATTTAGGCATTTCTGGATAGATAGATAGATACATAGATAAATAGATAGATAATGAACAGACTGCGATAGATAGATAGATAGATAGATAGATAGATAGATAGATAGATAGATATGTATAGACTGATATATATATATATATATATATATATATATATATATATATATATATATATATATATTTCATGATTATTTAGGCATTTCTGGATAGATAGATACATAGATAAATAGATAGATAATGAACAGACTGCGATAGATAGATAGATAGATAGATAGATAGATAGATAGATATGTACAGACTGATACACACACACACACACACACACACACACATATATATATATATATATATATATATATATATATATATATATATATATAGGTAACAATCCAAGTGAATCCTATTAAGAGCAACATATTCATCTATTGACTACTTTGAAAAATCCTTGTAAATTTTATTTCAATTTACTGACTTAATGTAATCTTATTTCCTATTGTATAATATATATATATATATATATATATATATATATTGAAAGAGAGAGTGCTAAATAGATAGATAGATAGATAGATAGATAGATAGATAGATAGATAGATAGATAGATATGACCAAATCAAATGAAGAAACTGTTCTTAAATAATTTCATCATCTGAGCGAATAGAATTCACGAATAATATCCTGCAATAATAGATGACTTTGGCTTTACGGAAAGAACACGGGTATATGTCTATAATAGTTAAGACCCTAGTGAGACTCGAACCTATCGTCATTGAACAACGCCATTAACTCGTTATTGCCTTAAACCTAGCGCCCACTCGGTGACAATGAAACTCACTACAGAAGTAACGGTCTGCATGATTTATAATAAAATGAGCAACAATACAATTTTATCGTCAAATGACAATCAATACAATAATATATATATATATATATATATATATATATATATATATATATATGTAATTATTTATTTAAAAATATGATTCCAACTCGCTACATAAGAGGTCTCATGTTTCAAAACAAGAGCCGAAATTTCAAAATAATATTTGAATTAACTTGAGTTAAAGTAGGCTCTGTTCCATCTTCAAGCGAAATTTTTTGGGGAATGACTTATTTCTGAAATTTACGAGTTTTAATAGTATGGTCAGAATTGAAATCAAAAATTTCCATGGTAACATCAAGGGCGGATTGTTTAGAATCGGCAGGGGAGGGGTGTAATAATTTGTATCAGTATAGAGTTACTTTCATAGATGCCGGGTCAGGGTAAGGTGGGGGTGGCTAATGAGTTGGAATCATATTTTTAAATAAATAATTATATTTATGCTCTACTTTCGTATCGAGCACTATTTTTTAAAAATAATAACAAAAATACTAAGGAACTTTGGATTATTTACCAAACCAGTTTCTTTCCTATTTTCTACAATATTTTCACACACACACACACACACACACACATATATATATATATATATATATATATATATATATATATATATTTTATGAAATATCAAGTGCGTATCTAAAAAATCGTTTACTCTAAAAGTATAATATTATGTATAAAATATCTGTAGCTGAAAGCATAAAATTACATACAAAATATTTAGATTTCGGTATTAATTAACCGTTAGTGGTATTGATATGCCGCTAAACAAAATCGACCAACCAACCAAATACTGGTTTGAGGACAATCTTCCATCCAATCTCCAGGTTCTAATTATCTTAAAACGTTGCCAATTTTATATTTAAAATAGTTATTATTCACTTTTCAATCAAAATTACCGCCGCTATACAGTCTTCTTGACAGGTCAAAGCACATAAAAGAATAAAGGAAAGGTCAATGTCGGCGGAAGAAGAGAAAATCTCTAAGAATTGACTCCAGCCAACAGAATTTTTTTTTTTAAATCTATAATTCAGTTACCAAATTCTTTTACTTTTACCAAGGTCGGTGAAACTGATAATGTTACCAAACTAACTGTAATTAAGTGCATTAGTTCTACGCACTGTTTATCAAAATATTTAACTGCCTTCGTGCTTAAATGCTAAAAGTGTACTAAAAAATCTCACTTACATACCCCCACTTGACTGTTTTCATATTAAAATTTTAATCGTGTTAATTTCCCACGAGACTTGAATGAAAGACGAAGGTATATCCCCTTTCATCCATTTAAATAATTATTAGCTTGATACAGAATTTTCCAGCACATCGTTAGGGAAATCTTAGAAGCGTTACTAAAATCTACTCAGCTCTTTATTGCTTGGGCAAACAGCTGTAGTACAGAGTTTACAAATCTCGCGGATACTTTTAAAGTTATGAAGTTGGGTTCCGCATTAACTGACGAAAAGTTATGTAGCTCAATATATAAATACGTGTTTTTCTCTTCTTGTTTGAGGGAGATAACACTTTTATTAAACAAGATAGTCATTGGCGGAAGACAAATTGTTTTAGTAGGTTCAGGAATTTTAGTTTTGAGAACCTAACTGTAATCAGTGATATATGCAACTAAGTACTAATCTTATGTAACATTTAAGAATAAAATTAGAGTTCCATAGCGCGCCTTCGTCTTTTCGTGGCAATGACAGCGTACAAAGTGGATTAAATTGAAAATGTGTTCTCTACGACAAACTAAAAATAATAGGAAACAGTTTTGATACATGGTTGTTATGTTCTTTCCACATCCGCCATATTTACCTGTCATTGTACCAAATTATTTTCTTTTTTCACCGCTTTTAAACGCTCTGATTTGGTGTGGTTTGCTTTGTTTTACGGCATATTAACCACAATTAGTTTTTAATGCCAACAAGATTTTTATTGATGGTAATATTTTTCCTTCGAAAATGTATCACAGGTAATATTTTCCCAAAGAATGTATAGCAGGTAATATACTTTTTTTCACAAATATATAGATTGGTTTGCTTTGTTTTACGACATATCAACTTCAATGGATTATTTAATGCCGACAACATTTTTATTGCTGGTAATAATTCTTTTTTTTTTTTAAATGTATTTCTGTTAATATTTTTGTTTTTCCCAAAAATGGATTGCTGGTAATACTTTTTTCTTCAAAAATTCATTGCTGGTAATACTTTTTTCTTCAAAAATTCATTGCTGGTAATAATTTTTTACAAAAAGTTATTGCTAGTATCAAAACCTAATTTTACCCATTTCGTACCAATTCGGGGATTAACTATTCCCCAGAGCTGGGACTTACAGATGCTATCACCCCGGGTCAGAGTGGACCTGGGAACACCAAAAATTAAGAGGTCCATGCTGCTCAAAACCTTCTGATCAGAAGTCTTGCTGTTGGATGTATTTTATCGTCATACCCAGGACGCTTTGATGTAAAATACAGTGTAATCCGGATATAAGAGAAACCCGGATATAAGTGATATTTTCTCTGGTCCCAAATTAGAGCCTGTGTTAATGTATATAAAATAGACCAAACCCGGATATAAGAGTAACGCGGATATAAGAGACCTTTTCTCCGGTCCCGACAACTCTCTTATATCCGGGTTACACTGTACCTAAAAGCCAGTTTAAAGAGTTCATAGTAAGCATTTTCACATGAACAGGAATTCTACTCAAAAGTTAATGAAATAGAGCCTGATAAGTGACAATAATTTATTGCAAAAAATAGTGAATATATAACTAGATAAAATGGGCTGCTTGGTGTGGTGTTATAGTTAGCAAGCTTATCTCGCTAGAGCAATTACAACTGATTAGTGAGTTCGATCCTCAATGGGTGCCCCATGCCTTCGGCCTTGTGCCACATCTAAGCTACGCTTAGAAAATCGCTATAACTGAATAAAGTGTAATTGTGCTTTATTTTTTAAAGATAAAGTGAAAAAATAGAATTTTTTTTAGGCCTCAACCTAATTTTAGTAGAAATCTAATCTTGGCTGGATTCAGGACAATCTTTATTATCTTAATTTGAAGCGAACTAAGAAAATGTTTTTAATTTTTCATGGTGTGATACACGCAAAATTGATGGTTCTTGGAAAACTTGCTACTCGGCAACACTACAGGGAACAAATAGTCTGATTAGAATTACGCATTGGTAGGGAAACTCATAATGGGTTACATGGCAATACCTCTATTGTGGTGAAAATTCGACGCTGCAAACTATCACAGAAGTGAAATGGGACCTTTTGGACGCCGTCCGTCCTCCTGGACTTTTACGTACAAGTTATCGTTTGTTCGCGCCATATATTTATACGTCATCTGACCAACGATCCAAACAAGTCCAAGAAATTCAAACATTTTTGGAAGAACTCAATGAATCAAAATTATTTTTTATGTTGAAATATACAATTTAACTGGAATGTGGAATTAAAACAGAGGAAGATATTTTGTTGACTGATGATAATGTCACGAATTTATGGTAATAACAGATTTTGCAGAAAAGGTGCTGGGACCTTTGTACATCAAACATAACATTAGCTATAAAGAAGAACAAACCTGAACATTACGAATATTTTTAGCATTACACACACACACACACACACACACACACACACACACACACACACACATATATATATATATATATATATGAAGAAAAATATACGGAAAAAAACAAACAAAAATCCTTATATGCAATTATGCTGTTTTAATGCCAGAATGCCAGTCGCTGAGGATATTGTTTTAGGTGGTCGTGGATGCGCGACGGCCACGCACACACACTCGGCCAGCATCGCTTCCACCGCAGCTCAAGAGAAACGAGACAGGTGACCTCCATGATGCTGGTTGCAATATATATATATATATATATATATATATATATATATATATATATAAGCAAAGCAATAATAATTTTAAGAAATTTTCTAATCTGACATCACTTATTAACATACACATTATAGTTATTGGATAGACGTGTTTGAATAAACATTTCTGTTTTCCATAGTGTTTTAATAGTAGTGAACATGATGACTATCGGCCTGGGCAGTGGATTAAAGAAAATATGCCTCCCGCAGCAGGGATCGAATCTGTATCCAGGGAAAAACACCTTTAAAGTAGCTACGAAACCTTACAGCAAATAAGGCTGAATTATTCATTTTTAAAAGAGCGAAATGAATGAAAAAGTGAGAAAAGAACAAAGAAGGAGAAATCACGCTAAAAAGTAAAATAGAAAACTGAAAATCTGAGAAAAGAAAGAAAAAACATTAAAGAGAAGAGAAAAGCAAAAAAAAAAAGGAAAAAATATATGAAAGAAATCATGAGAAAAACGGAAAGAAAAACAGAAAAGGAAAGAAGAATGAGGGAAGAGAAAAACACAAAGAAAAGGAAAAGAAAGACAAAGAGAGAAAGCCTTGAAGAAGTGTCGACTGAATTATCCAGAAAAAACTAGTCAAAATGTAAGAAACATAGTCGGTGAGAAGGAGGAAAAAGTTTTTTTTTTCAACGTCCAGCGCGTTGAGAAGCAGCAGGGAAGGAAACAGAGATGCAGCGAAAAAAAAAAATGTTTGTGGAATTGCGAGAAGGCAGAACAAATGGAAAATGAGAAGACATTCCAGTGTCCATATCGTGGCGCTAGTCATTCGAGATGCAAAATAAGACAGCGTGTCCAAAAAGCCATGGACTATTTGAATTGGAAACATGATAGCGTAAAGTATATCAATCCTTACAACCTATATATATATATATATATATATATATATATATATATATATATATATATATATATATATTAGGTTGGTGCAAAAATAATTTCGTTTTCTAACATATGTTACTATGTGAGAAAACGAAATTATTTTTGCACCACCCTAATATATCAAAGAGGGAGCGAAAAGTTCAAACGAAGAAATAAAATTCACAAAAGCTTAGCTTTTACAAGTTTAGCAAGTACACAAATATAGAATGGGGGTATAAGACAAGGACGCGTTTTTTTCATCGCATTGCTTCTATAGTGAGATGACCCTAAGAGAACGAGAAAACCTCGCCCTTCTTCTTCTTCTTCTATGTGACATGTTCCATTAGGACATGGTCGATAATGGCCTACACAAAATTCCTCTCCTTCTTCTCTCTTATAAGCATTTGTCTTTTTACTATCCATCCGATTACTTTTTATGCCATTCATTTGCACACGTTCATTATGTAGACTACTTACTGCTTATATCTACCCCTTTAGCTTTCAATATACCCTATAAGTGAATTTTCGTAAGCCTTTCTTCCTTATTATGTGATCCACTGTCCTTTTCGTTCCTATTTTCCTGAAAACTTATTCACAGCTCCCATACTCTGTTCCATAAAACCACATTTGTTGGCTTAAATATCCTCATCATCTATGAGGAAATTGTCCTGTATTCATTGCCAGATAGGTGGACTGACATTACAGTTCATATTCAGCACACTTTTCTTTGTTTCTAACGATATTTTTTTTGTTTCCTAATGGTTTGCTTAGCTTTTGGAAAGCATATTTTACTATTCTAATGAACCTTCGGATTTCGGAGCCACATTTTTTTCTGTCTTTTGTTCAAACATTTGTCAGATATTTAACTGTTTTTACTTCCGTGGAAGTAAGCTTACCAACATAGCATACACAGGAGACACTGTGAAGATAGCGAATCTATAAGTAAAACTTAAAAATCTCTAAATTTCAATTTTTTCCGTGAAGACGTGCACATTCTTTTCCTTTCTAAACTATTCCCCATCTCTCTACACATGATCAGCCATACCTGATTTTAATGTTTTTCGACCCTCTTCCAGTCTAACATATGTATGAGAAGTCTGTTTTGTATGTGAAGGCCACTGATAAAAAAGAAACAAACGATAAAATTATGTTATTATTTTTTTGTTTTTTTTTAACAGGACTAAACAATGAAAGTGTTGGTAAATTTGGAGCATTCACCGGGGTGTATGGTGCGGGAGGAATAACTTTAATCTACCGCACCCTGAACGAACATGGCATGTCGAAGAAATCAGGTGCTGATCGTTATTTAGTATTCTTACTCAATGGTGGAATGTTTGAGCGACATTTTGTCACGTTCAAAGGTTTCCATATGGCCTTCTTCAGCATTCGGATTCTGAACATCAATGCACCTTTTGATCATGGTACAAGCAATGAACCGGCGTTGATACTTCAATCCTGATTAAGTAACCCATTATGATGCGACAGGCTAAGTAAATAACTATCGCGAACGCACGTGAACAAGTTTATTTCTTAAACATGAGTGAAATGAGTTCGATCCTCGCCTGTTTGTTTTTATGGCTTATGAAACTTCTCCAGTTTATTTAAAGCCAAAACAATATTTTGAAATTGTAAGATTAAAACAATATTTTGAAATTGTAAGATCAAAACAATATTTTGAAATTGTAAGATCAAAACAATATTTTGAAATTGTAAGATCAAAACAATATTTTGAAATTGTAAGATCAAAACAATATTTTGAAATTGCAATAATTAACCTGTAGCTAAGGAGGAATACAAAGGATTTATACCCTTTCCCAAGTGTATTTGGGAATATAACGGAACTTTACTGGAATCGGAATTCTAATTTCTAATTCCGTTCCCTTATTCATTACATCACCAGCTCATCAAC
>OZ010603.1:56901718-56942839 GCA_963932145.1 Acanthosepion lycidas | reverse complement strand
GATGTATTTTTCAATGAAATCTAAACATCCGTTAAAAAAGCGTGTCGTCTGGATTTTTTTTATTAACGGCTATAATTCTAACGGCATTTTTTTCGTTCAATATTTAAAGATTTTTGGGAGGTGTCTACGTCAGATTAATACTTTTTTTTTTTTGAAACATGGTTGGAACTGTGTAAGCGAAAAACCATATTTTAAGTCTATTAACTTATAATATATATATATATATATATATATATATATATATATATATATATATATATATGTGTGTGTGTGTGTGTGTAAAAATATATAGAAAATAGGAAAGAACTCGTTAGGTAAATAATCCAAAGTTCTTTAGTATTTTTGTTATTATTTTTTAAAAATAGTGCTCGATACAAAAGTAGAGCATAAATATAATTATTTATTTAAAAATATGATTCTATCGCTACATAAGAGTTCTCATGTTTCAAAACAAGAGCCGAAAACTTAAATAATTATATGAAGTTTTCGGCTCTTGTTTTGAGACATGAGAACTCTTATGTAGCGAATCATATTTTTAAATAAATAATTATATATATATATATATATATATATATATATATATATATATATATATATATATATATATATAAAGAAATATAGTTTAAAGGTGTACTATAGTTATGGGATAATGTGTTCAATATCAGAGATAGAGCTTATGTAAATATAAAAATGAACATTGAAGTCACCACTCAGAGGCAACAGGCGTTGTTATGGATAACTTCTTTTTGTGCCTGTACATGAAGAAAAGACTGTACTTTTTTCTTCTTTTTTTTTTTTAAGCATTTCACCCCAAGCAAGGCGGGAAGCCACTAGAACGCAAGGGGTTACAGAAAATTTAGAGCAAGGTCAGATGGGAGTGATAGAAGAAAGGATGAGGGTAGTGGATAGATCAAGGCAACTGGAGATGTCGATTGACATTACACTTGAATAGCTGGAGATTATAGCTCACAGGGAAACAGTAATAGGGAAGGGAGTTCCACAGGCGAGAGGTGCGAGACATGAAGCTATTAGAATAGAAGAGACGGCTACATTTAGGAGTTTCGACAGTGAAAGGGTGAGAGCTTGATGCCAGCCTCGTATGGCGCTTGAACTCATGACGACTGGTAACCAGCGAATACAGCTCCTCGGAGCAATTTCCATGGAAGTATTTGTAGAACAGAGGGAGGCGACGGCGCGTTTGTGAGAAAGTGAATGTAGACCAGACGCCAGGGCAGGGACAATTACATTGCATATCCGCCTCTGGAGCCTATCAAGAACCCCGAGGCAAACAGAAGGGGCACCAGACCATATATGGCAGCAATACTCCATGCAGGGGCGAATTGTTGTTTTGTAGATCTGGAGGATCGACTCCGGGGAGAAAAACTTCCTGGCGCGACTCAGGGAGCCAACTTTCCTTACAGTGGACGAGGCAATTGACTCAATGTATTTATTCCATCTCAGGTCAGCAGTCAACGTGAGACCGAGAAGCCGCAGAGAGTTGCTCTCGAGAAGTTGAGCGACAGACATTCTAATGGAGGGATTGGATCTCTGTGGTGATTAATAGAGAGCAGTTTTGTCTTAGAAGCGTTGAAGTTGACCAGTCAATTCATGCCCCAGTTCACAATCGATTTATATTTGAAATTAACGCATGTCGGCCTGGAATCAGTTTAAACGGGGGCATTCTTTCTTATCTTTAATTATGAACTCTTAGTTATGGTACATAAAAATTTCAGGGAAATATGTTGGAAGATTGTTTAACTGAAACCAAGAAAATATGAGCAGAATAATGATAGTGTATGGGAAAATGAAAGCATCAGTAAAAAGGATATAGGTTACTGGTAGCGCGTGGGCTCGGTTAACCTCTATCTTCCTCTTACACAAAATCAACACAAAACTAAATATATATCGTGACGTTTCTGTTGGATCATAGTCTAAGAAAAGTGCAACATCACACCGATGACGAACTGACACCAATGACCTGCATGAAAAATGCTTACACACCGTACACCTTATGTTCAAATCATCGCTAAAGATTACAAGCTAGACGAAGTAATGATAGAAGTGAACACAAACAGTTACATGGTTGGTAATAGCGAGACTTACAGCAAAGGAGAGAATCTCTGTCAGCAGAATGAAAGAAAAATATAAGAATTATGGCAAACATGATTAAACGACAATAACAAAAGACAAACCTGACACATAGCAAAAAGAAAAGAAAACAGATGGAGCAAACGGTTGCTTCATTCGTGGGTAGCAAATGTAGTAGCGATGTAAAAGATCAAGACGATGGATAGATTGTATAGAGATGTTTACTGATAATGGGTCTCAGAGAGAGAGAGAGTGTGTGTGAGAGAGAGAGAGAGAGAGGGAGGCACAATCACGATCGTTAAGGATAAATTTGAGAAAGGCTTTGTCTAAGAATGGCTGGTGATTATACCAGAAATTTTCAACCAAGGGTCCATATGCACCCAGGGTATCCATGTAACAGTACTGGGGGTCCAAACAAAAAATAGAAAATTAGGTTTTCTACGGTAATGTTTTAGTAGTTTATAGAGCAATTTCACTTCGGAACGGTTGTTACAACTGAGATTTGGAATTTCTATGGTCATCCACGCCATATTAAAATACAGAAAATAGAAAAAATAGTTTTAAAACTAGCAGGGAACTAGATAAAGCGATATAACTCTACCAGATGTTTTGATTGTAAAAGTTGAATAAAAACTGAGAAAGATATATAAAGAAAGGATTACACACACACATATATATATATATATATATATATATATATATATATATATAAAGGAGAATTATATAAAAAAATTATAATTTATCATATAAATTAGTTTAATATATTATTAATAAATAATAATATAACTTTTAAGTATTATTAAAATAAAATATTAATATCTTAATATGAATTAATTAATATAAAATATTAAAAAAATATATTAACAATAAAATAAATTTAATATATAAATTTTATTTTAAAGAAGGATTATATATATAAAGGAAAATTATATAAAGATTCCTAAACTTATCTCTTAGTAAAAAAATAATATAAACTTAATTTTCATCGAACGGTCCGCCAAAACTATTATGAGTAAAAGTGGTCCATGGATAAAAAAAATTGAGAATCACTGCTGCATCCCATCCCTTCTTGATATCTATCTATCTATCTATCTATATATCTATATATATATATATATATATATATATATATATGTATATATAATTCCATAAGCAGTTCCATGTCCGTTGACAGTTCCTTCACCGGTATTTATAAGCTGTTCTTGAAACAGGTTTTTTCGAAAGGAGAGCAGGAACCGTATTGGAAGGGAACATTAATTGGTACTCGAGTACTACTCTCAATTGGAAAATTGGTGCGACATAATCTTCCTCTTAATGTTGAAAGATTTGGGTATCGACTGTAAGATTTAGAGAGTTCTGTTGAAGCCTTGTATTAGAATATATATATATATATATATATATATATATATATATATATATATATACAATTATATTTACACAAGGGGGTATATATATATATATATATATATATATATATATATATATATATATATATATACCCTTTTGTAAATTAATGATTAAAATTTATAATTTCTTTATTATATACTTTTTGTATTTTCCAATGAAACATGCCATAGTACACATCTTAGCACTTCGTATGTCCATTTCAAGTAGTAGTTCCTTGCAGACTTACCACAGATTCTCGATTGGATTTAAATCAGGAGAATTCTCGGGTTAGTCTATTGTACTTTCATTTGCTTACTGGTAAGGCTTGACAGTGTGTTCGTGCAGCGTTACAATTTTTGTACGCTTCCTTGGAGTAACGTCCATCTGAGACAATGGCCGTAGGACAACTAATCGACTGTCGAGACAATAGTGTCAGGGCGTGATGAAAATCTGATGCAATCACAGATGACGCAATATTACAGCACACCACTGTAAATGACCTACTCTGAGGAAAAATAGAAATCAATTACCCCTGTCACTCCAGTGGGTCTAAAACTGATCGTATGGTGAAACTAAAGGCGACTGTTTCAACAAGGGTATATATATATATATATATATATATATATATATATATATATATATATCTATAAACATAAAAAAAACATTAGGCAGCATATAATTTACATAAAAAGAAATAATCACACATAGAATCAATCAGAAATATTAATGCGATTAATGGTGACCTCCGTCACTAGAAACATAATATATGCATTAAAATACTGTTAATCCATAAACTATTGATCCGCAGTACAGGAAAACATCACACTACATTATTGAACTATATTCTTAGTTCATGATATATAAACTGAATACACTTTTAAAAATAGAATACGTGGATTTAACACGTCACAAGAAATATTTAAATAAAATTCTCACTTAAATTTTGAAAAACTTAGCGTTGCGTCTTTGCACGTTCCAAGATTGTTCATAACCGTCATTAATAGCAGATATTCAAAGAACATCTTTCGGTCGACAAACAAGTATTTCGTCTTCAAGTTTTTGATTTTATAAGGAAAAAAAACACATACCTGATGATGAATAGAGGACTATTCGTAAGTACTAGCATTTTAACATCAAATAAATCAATGGTTTCGACGAGGATCACTTCACTCTATGGATTAACAGTATTTTAATGCATATATTATGTTTCTAGTGACGGATGTCACCATTAATCGCCTTAATATTTCTGATTGATTCTATGTGTGATTATTTCTTTGTATATATATATATATATATATATATATATATATATATATATATATATACACGTTTCATTAAAAACGACTGACAAGGAACTCCGGTTAATCTTTTTTAAAACGAGTTTTTTTTTCTTTCCATACGAAAATTTCGTTGGAAACAAAGAAAAGAGTACTGAAGTGTTATGCGATATCTGTCCTCCTGTATGGTAGCGAATGCTGTACACTCTTCTCAAAGATGAAGAAGAGACTCGAAACGACAGAAATGTGGTTCTACAGAAGGATACTGAGGAGGATATCTTGGGTCGGCCATGTGAACAACAACGAGTTTTTGGAGAGAATGGCAACCAAAAGGAAACTTATACTTAACATCAGGAAGGGGCAGTTGTAATTTCTAGGGAACATAACAAGGAAGGAGGCCTTGGAAAATCTGATACTCACAAGACAGACAGAGCAGGTGAAGGACAGGAGGGCAGAGGAAAGCAACGCGTGACATACTTAATGGGCTTGAGCAAATGGATGATATTAGGTTGGTGCAAAAATAATGATGTAATAATGTCGTTTTTTGACGTTAAAAAATACGTGAAAAAACGTCATTATTACGTCATTATTTTTGCACCAACCTAATAGAAGAGAGTTTAGGAGAAATAACAAAAAGACAAAACTTTAAGTACATATACACATTTATATATAGTGAATGATTGGGCCCATCGGTTAGCAGGCTTCTCACGCTAGAACAGTTACGAGCTGAGTAGTGAGTTCGATCCTCACTGATTACTCCACGCTTTCGGCTTTGTTTACAGATCTAAGGTGCATTTAGTAAATCGACATATATATATACACACACACTCCGTGCCAAATTATTATCGCGATAACTTTTTTTCTAATATTTCAAAAACCCTCCAATCAATTCACACAAAATTTTCACACAATGTTGGCAACACAGACCTGACACTGGCAACACTGAAATTTTCGTACTGATCTGCGCAATGTAAACAAAATGGCGCCGTATTTGTTATCAGCACGGTGATTTGAGAGTGCCAAATTATTAGAAAAGTGTAAGAATTTAGTGGAAAGATGGGTCGTAAAGGCAGTTTAAGTGATGCTGAAAGGAAAGCTATCACCTCAGAACTCTCAAAAGGTAAATCTACCGTAGAAATTTCTAAAATGATAGGGAGGTGTCATAAAAAAAAAAAAAGTTCACCGCCGACCCTACACAAGTACGCAAAAGGGCAGATAAAGGCAAGCCGAAGGTTATTTCACGTCGTCTCATGTCACGACTTAAACGAGAGGCCACGAAGGACCCTGGACTTACTAGTCAAGAGCTTTTCAGTCGCATTGGGGATCCTACTGTGTCTAAAAGTACTCGGTGTCGGTATCTGAGGGAAATAGCAACAACAGTCAAACCTGTATCTAAGCCTCCATTGACGAGAAATCACATTCAAAATCGATTGAAATGGGCCGAGGACAATATGAAGATTGACTTCTCTAAAGTTTTGTCCACAGACAAAACTCGAGCAACACTTGATGGGCCAGATAGATGGTGCAAAGGCTGGGTAATGAACGGGCAGAATCGCCATCAGCGTTTGAGACGCCAACAAGGTAGTGGAGGCATAATGATCTGGGGTGGTATTATTGGAAAAACACTAGTGGGCCCATGGAGAGTACCAGTTGGCGTCAATATGACTGCTGATGCATACATAAGCATTTATGAATGAGCATGTTGAACCGTGGATGAAAAGGCAAAGACTTGCCTTCAGAAGGGCAATAGTTTTTATGCAAAATAATGCTCCCTCACATGCTGTTCACAAGACTGCTGAATATTTGAAACAGTTAGGCTTCGAGGGACCTCGAAAAATGAAGTGGCCAACAAATTCTCCGGATTTGAACCCAATGGAAAACCTTTGGAGCATCATGAAGCGAAGACTGTACGCCAACGGACGACAATTCAGGAGCAACGCTGAGTTGTGGGAAGCAATTCTTGACATATCTCGCGGCATTACAGCAGATGACATCCTACAATTAGCAAATTCTATGGATCGTAGACTTCTTCAAGTAATTTCAAAACAGGGAAAGCACATTCCCTATTAATTTGTTTAAAACTGTGCCTTTGTTTGTATCTGTTATCATTTCTTTGATTATCGTATTTACTAGCTTCTTTTGATCATAAAAATTCTTGTGCAACATTAATAAACGTTTTGCTTGCTCAGTTCTGGGAATTTTACTAAACCTTTCTAATAATTTGGCACTCTCAAATCACCGTGCTAATAACAAATATGGCGCCAGTTTCTTTACATTGCACAGATCAGTACGAAAAGTTCAATGATTGCGCAGGTCAGTGTTGCCGACGTTGTGTGAAAATTTTGTGTGAATTGATTGGAGGGTTTTTGAAATATTACAAAAAAGTTATCGCGATAATAATTTGGCACGTAGTGTATATATATAGTTAGTGATTTCGCTAGATTTGTTAGACGAGACATGAAAAACAATAAGTAATTTGATAGATGAACAGATTTATCATTTTGTTCAAATCCCTGCAAATTTATAGCTACACATCGTATATTGTAATGATAGCCGTTTCCTTATAAGAAAACTTTTGAAATACATTCACCGATCAATTTTCGACTGAAATTTGTAAAATATTTCTTTTCAAACGATTATTCAGGAACATAGGCTTCTCAAATTCAGTAACTTTTATTGCTCTTTCTGGTATTGATGAGAATTTCCTTCTTAATCTTTTGTTTGAAGTAGTGTGGAATATCAACTTCTTCATTAAGTGATTATTTTCTCTTCAAGTTACATATGCTATCCATTTTAATTGTTGCCGTTGTAGGTTGTCTCATACGAAACAATGTTCTAGTGGATAAGAGCGTTGGTTTGTGAATTTGGTGACATAGTGTTTATGATTTCAATCCCTGGGTGAGTGCGTACTTACTCTCATTGGAAACGGGCAAGCAATAACTGAATATAGGTAAAGAGAATAAGAACTATCCGATATCCCTAGACAGGAGCAGTGGAACGAGAACAGTTTAACCCCGGAGAATAATAAAAGGCATTTTTTCATATAATTTGCATACGTTCAGTAAGCATCATCTTTGACAATCTCCAGTATTATTAAACATTTCTCGTTATCCATCTTTACATCTAACGAATTTGTAACATAGAGATTTGAAATTTCAGAATTCTAGACATTTCATAAAAACAGTCGTCGTTTGTTTGCAACTGTGCAAAATGTAGCGACTTTCATCTTAACTGCATAAAGAGATGTTGCCATCATTCAACGAATAAAGTTTAGATTTCAATAAGTATTATATATATATATATATATATATATATAATGTTCCTAAAATACCAAACGCAGTAAATATATATACATATATATATATATATATATATATATATATATATATATATATATATATATATATATATATATCGTTGGACGATTGCGCCTAGCATGAAACAGACTGTGGGCTCTGAGTGTTGACTTCATTGTTCACTTTTATATTTATATTTACATTCGCTCTATTTCTGATATTGAGCTCTTTATCCCATGAATATAGCACACCTTAAAACTATATATATATATATATATATATATATATATATATATATATATATATATATATATATAAACGTGTATATATTTATACACATAAACGCGCAGAGATGCAAAATTTCATGTTATTTAACTTCTTCCATATATATATATATATATATATATATATATATATATATATACTAGAATTTTTTTAAATCCTCACAAGATTTAATATTGTTGAAGTTTTTTGCCGAGACATACGAACTCTTTTCGATCAATTTCGCAAACGAATCGATGAAATTTGAATAAGCTGATTTGTATTTGTTTGGAAGATACGTTAACAAAATCCCTACATCGTTCTTTAATAATTTCTTTAATTTAATTTTATATGGTTTCAAGGTAAACAATAATTTTTAAGAAACATTTTTTTCTTTTTCTTTCTTAACAGCAAAGAATAAATTCTGAGGTTTTCTTACTCTTGAGCATCCAACATACAAACTGGCCATGCGTAAATATTTCTTTCTGCGGCCAAATTTCGATTTTTTGAAGGGTTTGGCCTTCTGATTTGTTTATAGTTCTCGTAAACTCAGGGCGAACTGGAAACTGTATTTTTGGATATATAAAACTTAAAGAAAAGATATGCAAAAACAATATTGCATATTTGTTGAACAAGTATTAGTTATTTTAATCATTAAATGTTTTTAAAATAGTGGGAGTATTTTGCATAGTAAATAATAAAACTTTGAATTAATGAAAGTTTATTGTCTAAGCTATGCACCCTAGTCAAACCAGTTGTATTTTGTACCCCCTTAGATGTTTGTACTTCTCCCTAAAATTTAGTTTCAATCGTTCAATGTATGGCTATTTTAGAGGGTGTGACGGATGGACAAGACTAAGGGAAGTCACAGAATTATATATATATATATATATATATATATATATATATATATATATATATATATAAAATTTCTTCCAAATATATATATATATATATATATATATATATAATTTCTTCCAAATATATATATATATAATATATATATATATATATATATATATATATATATATGGAGAGAGAGAGAGACAGAGATAAATATATAGATAGATGTACATATATAGATATGTGTTTGTATATGAGCTGAAAATAAGGATTAATTTCGACAGAATGATTAAATAAGTAGCAATTAAGAAAATTTGATAAGTTTCACTAATTATTTAGTTTCATTTCGAAATAATGCGGTGTTTCTTTTCAATTTTTCAATTCTACGTCATTTTGTACACGTCACATCTACACAACAATTGAAAAACTTTGACCAGAGAATATGAACACTTCAAACCGAGACTCAATCATACGAGCATACGCACACATATCCACCTATATATATCTATATCTATCTGTATTACATACAAACACACACACACGCACGCACACACACATATATATATTAATACATCTATATATCATGCATATATATCATCTCTTATTTTGATATTATCATTACTAAAATCTATTGCCACAAATATTCTTTATCGCTCTTTCTAAACTAATCGAATTCGTCTTCATCTTGTAAAACTCATTATCTGATTCTGTTCCTAATTAGCCAACATTTTCTCTAATTTTCTTGATATTCCGTCTCCCCTTCCATCTTCCAAAAGTCTCTTCCGCCTCAATTCGTTATTTAAAAATTATTAACACTTTTTCTCACAGATTAGTCTCTGTGCGCCGACTCAGTGTAGAAATTAAAAAAAATATATATTGATAAAAAGCAACATGACTCTAAAGAAAAGGTAGTAAATAAAATTAACATTAAATTCACTTATAATTTCAATTCGGATTCGAAAATGCGAAACATTGAGAAGAAAAAATATTTAGGAAAATAGTAGAAAGATGAGAGTAGGTGTAAACGTTATTTACGAATTGATCATTTGGAGTTCGATTTCAGAATAAACTGTCAACGACCGAAACAACTAAGATGGCGATACTCATTTGAAGAATTCATCCGACGGGAAGATTTCGTTTCAGAACTTCAGACAATGCTAAGAACGCCGCGGACGAAAATGATTAAGCACCGTGATAAAAATAAAGAAACAGCGTGTTCAAATAATTTCTGTCTATGTTCCTCAAAGAACTTCAAATAATCGAATTAGTTGAAGGAGTTTGTATTGGAAACAAACTATAACGCTAGACAAACGATCTTCTTTGAATGTAATTTATGCAGTGGAACATCTACCTCAAATGTGCTACTCAGTTTGAATTGTTATAGATAACTGCACTAGAAGAAGGAAATTAACAGATATACAAGGGCATTTTTCTCGCCAGGATCCATCTTACGCATTTTTAACTCTACCATTCGTTCATATATTGTTCGTTCAATATTGCTGCCACATTTAGTCTGATGATTCTGCAATGTATTTACAGATTCTTGATAAAATCCAAAGAAGAATCTGCAATTTTATCAGTTCTGACCTAACATCTCGACTTTCGCACCACCGTATTATAGCTTCCCTATGATCTTTCTATGGATATTTTCATGGTAATTGTTCTGATGAACTTTCATCTTTAGCACCTCGACTTTACGAATTTAAGCGCAGTACTAGATTGGTAGATAGGTCTTATTTTACAGTTGAAATTGCTAGATGTAAGCGTAAGTTCTATGCTAACAGTTTCTTCTTTCGCACTTCTTGCTTGTGGAACACATTTTTGCTTTTTCTCATATTCTTTCACACACAGTAACCCCTTTCTTGCATTGCTTGGAGTTCATTTTTTTTTTTTAAAAGGATGTGTATTGTGATTGTGACTCGGAATAAGAAATAGGAGAGCCGAGTTCGAATTCCAGTCGGGTTCGTTACATTCACTTACGCATAAATACCTTCGGGAAAGGGATGAATTCATCTCTTTTATCATCAGCTATGGGTTGAATAGCAGGACGGACTGGATTTAATAGTCTAAAAACGGTAATCTACTGCAGGAAAATATCTGCCGAGTCAGTCACGAGTGTATCATGTATGGCACTTAACTGACCCCAGCCACACACGCAGCCACATACGACCTCTCCCTACATACACACTCATTTTACAAATATGAAATTCTGATGTTATTATTGTAAAATGTAAAGAAAAAAAGATGCAAGTAAATCATACTCAAAATTATTGTTTATTCACTTCCGCGTTTCGTTCGTTAATATCGAGAATATTTGTCTTTATACGCCTAATCTTTTTACATACGCTTCGAATTGTCTCGAGGTGGCGTTTCCTCTGAAAGAAGTTGTAAGCAGTTTTCTAAAGGTGTCCCGACTTCTCTAGCTGATTTTGGCGAAAATAAGTGAGGCTCATCAGGCAGAGAAAAACCTGAATTACTTTTACCAAACGGTGGCTGTAATCGCCACGAAGTTTGGGAAGGCCTGGCTTAAATTTACTCTGGTTTACCGGAACACCGAAATTCATTGACACGTTTTTTCCATCCTGTTTACAAATAGTAAATTCGGTTTTCTATTTTTGTTGGTTTTAGTATAATTCTTATCTTATTTGGGGTGACGAGAGGGAGTTAACTTGTCTACTCGTGTCTAGTTTTTCCTTTGAATTTGCAAGAAGAATCACACCTAAAATATCTGCACCAAAATCTCTGATAAATACAAAATCTCCCCCACCCAAAAAAAAAACATACGGAAGCAAGTTGCCGATTTGATTTTTCAATAAAAAGTTTATTTCAGATTTAATTGAAGCCGAACCACCTTACAAGACATAAATCTAGACACGGAAGAAGAAGAAAAAAGAAACGAACTCATCAAACTTGTAGCACAACTTATATTTTAAGGTTGTTTTTAATATTATGAACTGAAAATTAGTTCAATACAAGTCCCTACCGAGGAACCGGAAGCTAGATTTTTTTAAAAAACAAATTTTCAAGAAGATCAAAATATTCAGCTAATTAAACAAGAATGAGTTTGTCTGAAAATAAATTCTTTGAAATCGAATTCAGAAAATTAATTCATGTCGGTAGAAAAGAGTCGATTATATTTTTATTTTTAAATAAAGAAGGAGAAAAATGAAGAAAGATAAAAGGGAATGATAAAAAAGAAAGATATCATGAGATGAAGATAGCCAAGAAGAGTGAAGAAAAGACAATAATAAAAAATAAATAAAATGTACGAGAAAACGACGATGGTCGGCAAGATGGCGGCGAAGAGGGACGTTACTAATCGATAACTATAAAAAAAGAAATTAAAATCCGCTGAGGAAGAAAGATTAGAAATGGGTTTTTAAATAATTGAAACACAGAAGCACGAAAGGAAAAAATGAATATAAGAAAATTGCCTGATTACTGAAGAGAATAGATGTGAAAGAAAAAGGGAGTGATTAAAATGCTTATTGAGTAAAGAGAAAAACTAAACAGAAGGGAAATAAAAATGAACAAAAGAGAGACGTTAGAAAGAAAGAACCAGAACAATTCTTCATTCTTTCGCGAAATCCTTTTGCAAAAATTAATGGATTTCTACAAATAACCACATATTCGCCGAATTTAATGTGGGGTTTCATCATAACCTTGTTTCCATTCAACGATATAAAAGGACATGCATATAGTACACGCATATACATCTATATATATATATTTATTTTGCATGACACCTTTTCAACCTCACCAGAAGAATCCGTAACATAAACATGTGTAGAGCTCTTTTTCTTTTGCGTCGTCAACGCAGTGAAGAAAATAATTTTACCTTATTTTAATCTTAACAAATAAAGCATCTAAGTTATGTCAGAAATAATTCTTGGATATTAGGCTATTTTCAAGCTCATAGCCAAAATCTAAACTAATTTTGCAATTACATTCAACTTAAATTTAAGCATTGATATTACGTTTTGTCGACAGAGGTAAAATACTCTGAAATAGAAAAAAAAAAGAAGAAAAGAAACAGCAAACGTTGAGATAAACGAAAAAATATCACAACCGGACTCTAGGGCAAACATCTGTTTTATTCAGCCTCTTGTCGATAATATCAAACCAGAGAGTTGAGAGAAGCACTTCCGGTTCCGGTTTCTATGAAGTTTCTGTTCAAACATCTGTCAACTTTTGGGAAACAGAGTGGAATAAATATGGTTGCAGGATGAAACAGGATCGGCAATGCCACCGCTCATAAAAATTAATCATGATAACAATTGTTTGAAAACGAGTCAATCCATCTCTCTCTCTTTTTTCTCTCTCACTATATATATATATATATATATATATATATATATATATATATATATATATATATAAAAACAATTTTTTGAAAATCTAAGACAAAGTGGAACTTTATTTTCGTTGATGTGACCACACACACGCACACACAAAACACACACACATTCGCCCAGATACAAATTAATTTAAAAGTTTTAAATTTCAGCGTCCCCTTTCTGCACATTGTAGTCACATCAAAATAAATATCCCATTAGAGAGATGAAGTCCTAAATATATATTCTGAAGATTGTGGTCAAGCGTGAAACAGACTGTCGCTGCTCGGTGTTGATTTCAGTGTTCACTTTTATATTTACATACGCTCTATAAAGATAGTTAAAAGCCTAAAAAAACGTCGGCAATTAAATACTAGAGGATAACGCGCTTACAACAAGCAGATATTTGCAAATAAAGTACTTAGTATTAATAATATATATATATATGTATATATATATATATATATATATATATATATATATATATCCAAGTATATGATTGGTGTATACGGAATAAATTCCAATAACCAACAATTACTATTCTTAAAAGAGTGCTCAATACAGAGTAGAGCGAATATAATAATTTATTTACAAATTATAACATAAATATGTTATAAAATCACTACAAAAATAGCCATTTTGTTTCAACACCCTCGGTGCCTTATCACTTGATAAGACACCGAGGGTGTTGTTGAAACAAAATGGCTATTTTTGTAGTGATTTTATAACATATTTATGTTATAAATTTTTTTAAATAAATAATTATATCTGATCTACTTTGTATTGAGCACTCTTTTAAGAATAGTAATTGTTGGTTATTTGAATTCATTCCATATACACCAATCATATACTTGGGTATATATATTATATATATATATATATATATATATATATATATATATATATATATATATATATATATATATATATGTATGTATGTATATGAATTAAAAATAAGATGTAGATGAATATGCATCGGAATCCGACAGGATAATAAAATAAAAGAACAAGTAGGAAACGTATATCAATCTAACATGTTTCAGTTTTATTAAAGCCCTTGTCAGAGATTGAGTGAAAACAGACACCCCCCCCGCCAAAAAAAAGCTGGTATTTTCAATTAGGTCAGTTCTCATTGGTCAGACCCGTGTCACGTGTATTAAAACCGTGGCTAATTCTATGTATATGTATTTTTGGGAAGATACTTGTACATTTAAGTGGCCAACGAATGGTAATATGTATTTGTAATTGTGTGCATTTGTCTGTCTAGTTGATGTTCATTATCTTCTCCTTTGTGCGGCCAACCCTAGCAGCGGGAGTTGCAGGGTTATAATTTTATGGTTCGCCTCTTTAGGAAAGGTATTCTTTGTAATAGATAGATATAAGTTAGATTCTTTAAGAATGGATTCAAAGAAAGATGGCGACGTAATGTAATGTTTTAGGCGTGTGTTTAGCGTTAGCAATTATGCTACTATTAAGTTTACAATGTATTTTCTACTTAAGTTTTCAAGACATATTCTTTTTTAAAGAAGCTGGCATTAGTTAGATTGATATATATTTCCTACTTTTTCTTTTATTTTCTCACCATTATTATTATTATTATTATTATTATTATTATTGTTGTTATTATTATTAAAAACTAAATGAGTGACGTCATTCTGTCAATATTTTTCAACAGTTAAGAAAAGAGTGCGATTTAAGAAAAGATTAAGAAAAGAAAAAAACACTGACAATGTTAATATTTCAACTGAATGTCTGGCTTTTTCAAGTTCTATTTAAACAATTTTTTTCAAGTATAAAAGCATAAATCTAAAAAAAAATATAATTTAAATGTTTTTTTAAATACTGATGAAATACAGTAATTGTAGCACAAGGCCGAAAAAAGGGGGGGATGTGTCAAGGCTGGTCGAATCGTTTCAATTTACTCATTCAGCATAAGAATTTATCCATCACCATACGTTCTTAAATACAATAAAATACCTCATAGACACGTTGCTTGTCTTATAATGAAAAACGGCTGTGCTGGTAATGAACGCTTTAAAACTAATGAAACGCCGCAAATCGTAAAGGCATGAAACTGAAAAGTGCTTAATATGATGATGATCTTGTTCATCTTGAAATTTTCCGTTAATTGATTCCTTACTAAGAGTAATTAATCAAACAGCTTAGTATAAATCTTATAAAACTCTCCTGTCAGTCTTTTCATCCCCAGGGCCGGGAAGTTAGTAATTTGTTAAAGTAACCATCCTCATGGGTTTTAAGGGTCTAAATGTCGGTAGATTTTGAATATTTTTCGGAATGTTCACCTGTTTGTCGAAATTACGGTAGTAATAAAATGTTCTGCAAGCTCCGTTGATGTCACATTATTGTATCTGACATCATTCCAACAATTATTTAATATATCTTCTGTTTATAAATTAATAATGTTTACATATATATATATATATATATATATATATATATATATATATATATGTATATTGTTATCTACGGATAGACTGTTCCGCAGCTCATCAGCGTGGTTAGACATCCGAATGATTTGGTATCAGTCGAAGATTTTACCCCTGAGCTATTAGCGCTCGGTTGAGAGGAAGGCGAATTTTGGCGTACATTTCTTTTATAAAATAATAATAATAATAATAATAATAATAATAATAATGGTGAGAAGAAAAAGAAGATGTAGAAGGAGAAAACGAAGGTAGCCAAGAAGACGGCAAAGAAGGAAAATAATAATAATAATAATAATAATAATAATAATAATAATAATAATAATAATAATAATAATGGTGAGAAGAAAAAGGAGATGTAGAAGAAGACGAAGGTAGCCAAGAAGACGGCGAAGAAGGAAAATAATAATGATAATAATAATAATAATAATAATAATAATAATAATAATAAGAAGAAGAAGAAGAAGAAGAAGAAGAAGAAGAATAATGCGTTAATATATATGTTTTTTTTTCTTGGTGAAAGAAGACGGGCTATAGTAAATAGAGAAGTACCATAGATTTGGCTGACATTAGCTAGTTGAACATGTTTCCAAGGGACTGACACTCGCTGCATCTCTGTTCATGAGCGGAAATAACAGGGAAACATTATGACTGAATTTCAAATTCAATAGGATAGTTTTTTTTTTTTTTTTGGGTGGGGGGTTTAAACTTGAAGGATAAGTCAACCAAAGCAACTTGAAAGTTACATCTAGATATCTGGGTACATTCTCAATCGGAAACCGTCTCATTGGACGTGATTATCCAACCAGGACGTTTTTTTTTGTTTTTTTTTTTTTGCTGTAACATTCACTTTCTACAAGACTCGAGGGCAACTCGAGGTAGAAGGTTATGCTAAGTAGTAGTTTATATAGATACGAGGGGAAGATAAAGGTTAGCACTAGACTTGAACAGGTTAAGAAGCTGTTTGAGTGGAACTTCTCGCCGATGGAATACGAAGGGAATGTAGGTGGTTTGCTACTATGTAAGTGACATGGCGGGTCCTAGCCGTGAAGGTTCGATCTGGTGGAACCAAGGGGTGTAATTCGTCCGAGCACTTTCCTTAGCGATAGAACAGTGAGAGAGTCGCCACATCCCGCCTGAGAGAGAGGTTGGAGGGTGGGAAATAATCTGTCTCCAGCAAGGACTCGATATCGCTTTTGAAATCTATGAAGACCGGAAGAGGTCCAGCACAAATATGGCGGACAGTACTCGGCCTAGTCTCACTCGTATAAAAATAGAGAATAGTATTCTCAAACCTTTTTCATTTTTACTCTTGACTTTGCTATTTTTTTTCTTTCTCTTCCCCGTCGTCGCTTTTTTCCTTCTTAATTTTTTCATATTCCTTCATTTATTCATTCATTTATTTATTTACAGCTAATTCTTGAAAACATACTTACGTATCCGGGTACTCATTTAGCGACCAGGTTTACGTCATTGCCTGAAATGAGTCTTTCGCTTTTCGAACCGATCTTGAAATCCTCTGGTTGCCCAGCATTCCACTTTTGCAGATCTGATTCAGTGTCTTATCAAGTAGAAACCCGATAGTGTAGAGGCTCATCTAGAACGAATGACAAGTGCTCGACGATGTAGGGTTGACATGGGACGGGAGACAACATTTGAACAGAGATGAAAACGAAGATAGGTAGGAAAGAGAAGAAAAGGGTTCTTTTTTGTTTTGTTTTTTTTGCCTGTAATGAGTAGAAGCACCGAGTGGAAAGAAAAAGAGAACGAGAATCTTCTATATAGACACAATGAGATCGACAGGAACATATATGAACAAAATCGTATAGATAGATAAGAGCAAAACACAGATAGAGTAAGATATATATATATATATATATATATATATATATATATATATATATATATATATGTGTGTGTGTGTGAAAATATTGTAGAAAATAGGAAAGAAACTGGTTTGGTAAATAATCCAAAGTTCCTTAGTATTTTTGTAATTATTTTTAAAAAATAGTGCTCGATACGAAAGTAGAGCATAAATATAAATATTTATTTAAAAATATGATTCCAACTCGCTACATAAGAGGTCTCATGTTTCAAAACAAGAGCCGAAAACTTTCCCAAAAAAATTTCGCTTGAAGATGGAACAGAGCCTACTTTAAAATAGATAATTTGTCTTTTTTTTAATGCTTAGATGATAAGGTAAATATTTATGTATGTCTTCACGTAGGTATTAATTCGTATTTCTTATTTGATTTGGTGGTATCTTACGTATTAGAATGATAATTATAGGAGGTTAGGTTTATATATTTTAATATAAGGTTTATATATATATATATATATATATATATATATATATATATATATATATAGGCTCATGCAGAAACAGATCAGCTCAATCCACTTCGCAAAATCTGACCGAGCATAAGGATTTATGCTGTGATTTCTTATATATGAAGGGATGCTGAAAATTTATCAACACAACCAAGATTATGTGGTAACAATCGAGAACATTTTTTAAAGAAAACCTTCATATTGAAGACGGACCACAAGACGGACCACAATTTCGATCTGAATTAAAAAAAAAATTTAAAAAATTACAAATCATTAGGGCGAAAATGTTTACAAAATGCTTTAATCGTTAATTCATCCACAATAAATTTGCGTCCAAGTTTTACAACGTTTCTCCTTTCTTGGAAGATCTATTATGACAATGTGATATATTTAATAACAAGTAAGCAAATAGAAAAAGAATCTAAATGTTGAGGAGTCCTCCCCTTTTTTATGCAAATGGACTCACGCAGTATATACATATACTACTGCTACGTATTTTCTACTTAAGTTTTCAAGACATATTCTTTTTTAAAGAAGCTGGTATTAGTTAGATTGATAGATTGACGAGAGCAACAGACTCTAGGCGACTGTCGAACTCTCTGCATTAGCAGAGAGGAACCCGGACGAGGCTTTGCCGAAGGGCAAGGTTTCGTCCGGGGAGGTTGACAGGGCCTGACCCCGTCTAGGCGGGTTCAGAAAGCCCATATTTTGGGCCGAGCCCACGGGCTCGGGGATACCCACATTAAAACGGCCTTGTGCCACATTCGATCCTCGTGGGTGGATTGATAAATACCGACGAGAGCAACAGACTCTCGGCGACTGTCGAACTCTCTGCATTAGCAGAAGATGGAACAGAGCTTGGTACTTTAATTCAATTTAATTCAAATAATTATATTGGAGTTTTCGGCTCTTGTTTTGAAACATGAGACCTCTTATGTAGCGTGTTGGAATCATATTTTTAAATAAATAATTATATATATATATATATATATATGATGTTTATATATATATATATATTTATATATAAACATTATATATATATATATATATATATATATATATATATATATATATATATATATATATATTTATATATATATATGATGTTTATATATGTGTGTGTGTGTGTGTTAGTTTTTATATATGTATTAGTTTTTTTCAAGCTGTTCTCTTACACATTACACGCTGTTTTTTCCTTATTTTTGTAAATACCATCTGCCCCATAAACATTCATTTGACCTAAATGATTTCTGAGACCAGCGTATGGTTTGCCACTAAATTGTTAAAGTCCACTTGACAATATCGCCGTTGTCCTCCTCGTGGAAGTCCTTTGACTCTTCCTCCCTCGTCTTCTCATCTACTTCCACGATCAGCTCGTCTTTATATTTGTAGGGGTTCATTAGCTTTGGATAATTCACCCGAAGAGTGCTTGTTTGTGAACGACCGCCCCAGTGGTAAATATAAAAACAAAATGGCGGAAGAAAAGAGGCTAAATGAAAAGCAGGAAGACGCCAGGAAGATGGCGGCAAAAAGAAAGAAAGAAAGAATGAAATTTGAATAAAAAAGAGAAAGTTAGAGAGAGAGAGAGAGAGAGAGAATTAAACCGACTTGCAATAAAAAAAAAGAATTAATGAGGGAGAACGAAGGACGTGGTTCAGAAAATTATAGTTCAAAAATAAAAAAACAAACGAGAAAAGAAAATAAGGAATGATGAAGTGAAGGAAAGAAAACAAAAATAAGGAAACGAGAAAGAAAGAAAGAAAGAAAGAAAGACAAGAGAAAGAAAAGACGAGAAAGAAGGGAGGTATCAAAGAAAATGAAAGATAAGGATAGATAGAGAAATAAAAATAAAAAACGGAAGGAGCAAAAAGAAAAGGAATACGAAATTGTGATAAAAGTAAATGAGTATAGAAGAAAAAAAAAAGAAAGAGGAAATAAAGGAAGAAATTAAGATGCTATTATGTTATACGTTATTATGTTAGATATATATATATATATATATATATATATATATATATATATATATATATATATTATAAATTAACTGATTTAAAATATGTTTTTCGCTACACAGTTCTAACCATGTTTCAAAAATGGAAGCTAAAAGCTTCGAATTTAATTTTGTAATTAAATTAAAGACATTAGTTCCATTACATCCTGAAGCGAATTTTGGCGTAAATTATTTGTAAAATTACTGGGTATTAAAGGCACAGCAAAAATTCATAATTCACGTTTCCAAGGATACAGAGAAATCAATTCATCCAGACATTCTTTATATCTATCTATCTATCTATCTATCTATCTATCTATCTATCTATCTATCTATCTATATATATATATATATATATACAGACATATATATATATATATATATATATATATATATATATATATATATATATATATATATATATATATATATATATATGTATAACCGAATGGGTAAATATACGTAAGTATAAGAGCGAGCGATCATATACAAATACAAATGAAAATTGCTTCGGCATTAAACACCGATTTGTGCAATTAATGTAAGATATTATGTATATTGCTTAATATATATATATATATATATATATATATATATATAATCAACGAAATAAAAAAGAGAAACAAAGAAACAAAATGAAAGATTGATAAAATATGGATTACAAAAAAACAAATGGAAAAAAAGGAGAAAAAAGGAGAAAAATAAAATTGGAAATGAAAATGTTTCAATAGAAAGAGATTCAGCGAAGTTTCGAGATCAAAAATTCGAACGAATAAATGACTGATTTTAAAGTCAACAAATCCAGACAATGACGAACTGAAATTCTGATTCTTTGTGTGTTTGTGTTTGTGTTTGTCTATTAAAACTTTTGAAAATCATCTATTAATACACACAACGAGAAATAGGAAGAAACTGAGAAGCAGGCGACCGCGGCGGCCGTATATGCAGACGATTCAAGAGACAAAGAGATTTGAGAAGGTTATTGAATTGATAAAAGATAAAAGTTTGATTGGGCATCTCAAAGATAAGTGTTTACTTTATAGGAGGTCAAATCTGACGACGACGGTGGCGAAGTAAAAAGAAAAAGAGAAGAGAAGAGAAAAGAGAGAGAGAGAGAGAGCTATAGAAGAAATATTGGAAGAAGAAGAAAAGAAAGGTGAAGAATAAAGATAAAATAGAAAGAAGAAGAAGAAGAAGAAGAAGAAGAAGAAGAAGAAGAAAGGAGACATACGAAGGAAATGAATGACTAGTGAAAGAAAAACAAGAAATATAAGAAAAGGGAAGCAGGCAGACGACGAAGTTTGAAAGAAGAAAAATAAGAAATACAATTGCAACAAATAATGAACAATTAAAAAAAAGAATGAAACAGAAGAAAAAGGAAGAAGGAGAAAATAAAATAAAGATGATTGGAAAAGAATGAATAAGAAACTAGAAGAAATAAAAGGAAGATAATTTAGGAAAAGAAGAAGCACGAATGATAAAGAAACAGAATAAAGAACCAGTAAATGGAGGAAATAAAATCGAGGAATGAAAAAGAAGGAAAATAGAGAAGATAAATAAAGAAAAAAAATCAAAGAAGAAGAAGAAAAAAAATGACGCATTGAAGAAGAAAGAGAAATTAGCCGCTTCACCACTTGACAAGGCGGAAAGCTACTCAAGAGATAACCGCAAAGTTTTGAAGCCCGGCCCCACTCGATTTATTTCTCTCTATCCTGCAACCACTACGCTTCCTTTCATCCCAGAGACCGTATCTCACTGAAATCTATTATTATTATTATCATTATTAACAGTAGTAGTAGTAGTAGTAGTAGTAGTAGTAGAACGGATACTGAAGGCTTATGATCTTTTTATGAAGAACGAGTATAAAGAGAACTTAAAACTAATTAACGTTGCTATCCATTAGCTTCCTTGTACTGACATCCACAAGAACTATTCTGATTATTATTATTATTATTATTATTATTAGAACCCTAAGTAATTGTTTTGATACGGAAATTCACTTTTCAAGAGAAATCTGATGGATACATGCAGGCAAGCTTCATTTATAATCTTTTGTAAATATCTTTGCTCACCTCTTTGATGAGCAATGATTAGCAATCTAGTCAAATATAACTCTCATGGATTTGTTACTAAATGACTGGTCAACACTGAAAGCCTTGTGCCGTACTAAGATTAGCTTTCGTGCTTCTTCTTCTTCTTCTTCTTCTTCTTCTTCTATTATTATTATTATTATTATTATTATTATTTTTATGTTTGAAAGACAGAACGAAAGAAAGAAAAGAAGATTAAAGAGTTTAACGTATCCTGTCAATACCTCATAAATAATGGACTATTCCATTTTGATCACATGAAAAGTCTAAAATGGTGAATAAATGATATTCGTGATTGCTTTTTGGTCCCCATGGATGTCTTGTCTCTTTATCCTAATATTGACAACGATGAAGGGATTGAGAGATGCAACAAAGCTTTTGAGAAACGGAAAAACAAAACCATTCTGTCAAATTTTTTCTGTAGAATTATACACTTAGTGTTGAAAAGCAATACGATGAAGTTTGATAAATGAAGGGATTATATTTCTCACATGTCTAGATAGTAAATAAATAAAGTACCGTCACAGACACATATTAAATATTTTAAATGCCTTTTTTAAACTGAAATTTGAATTTCAGTTTCAAAGATAATGGTCTAAATTTAATCTCCGTATATAAATAATCTCCGTATATAAATAATCTTTTTAGGCATTTTAAATGCATTAATACTTTTTCATAGACGCATCGATTCGTCATTGTATACGAAAAATATGAACAACAAATTTAAAATTTCCTTTAAATCCAATATTTGTACTAGTGATGTATTTCGAACTATATTAGTCAATTTAAGGATTAATTAACTAGTTTTTCTAAAAGTAATGTTAACATTTTACTTAAAACAGAATGAAAATAAGTTTTTATTACGCACGCTAGCCTATAATGTTAAAGGACAATATAGAAACACAGTCATTCTCCCACTGATTTTTATTTGAAAAGAAGCACTGGAAAAAGTCAAAATATTAGGTTGGTGCAAAAATAATGACGTAATAATGTCGTTTTTTGACGTTAAAAAATACGTCAAAAAACGACATTATTACGTCATTATTTTTGCACCAACCTAATAAAACCTACGGACGACCAGCAATGCAATAACTAAGAATTCGATATTTATACTTAAAACTACATTTCTTTTAATCTTATATAACCAAGAGTTTAAAAATATTTTTTTTATATTGTATACGCTTTTATAATTTAATATAATTAATAATTTTATTTTCTATATTGAATGAACGGATGATATGAAATTAGATTAATATAATACTCCGCCGATATTGAAAAGTAGTCACTTAACATGAGATATCAGAATTATTTTCTTTTTGTACATCCATACCACAAATAATCTAAGAGTTGCTAAAAGGAAGAATAAAATAAAATTCTTTTTAAAAAGATCCTCATTCGAAAATGATATTAAACATATTTTTTAAAAATCTTCCAATACGCCTTGATTTAATAAAATAAAAATTTGTGGCGAACAACAATGGGATTAATTTCAAAATTGCACTGAAAATTTACAAATCAATTTTTAAAAATAAATATCATGTTTGGACTTAATTTTTCTATCGAATCTGAATGAAAATAAAGTGTTTTATTAAATTATGCAAACGCCAATTCAAACAAAATATTTTTGCTTTATTGAATTGTTTATGGCAAGATGCGGGCCAAATTTTCGGTATGTTCACGAATATATATATATATATATATATATATATATATATATATATATATATATATATTTACTGAATTAATATCTTCAGGCATTTCTTATATCACTGGAAAAAAACATTTGGACGACCCCTCCGTAGAAATTAAAAAGGATACACGTGATACTGAAAAGATTAATGCCTTCCTTTCTAGTTTCAAGCTAAAGCTTTACAACTACTGATGGGTCAGATTTTTATCAATATCAGCAGCAGTGGAATTGTGCAATGTACAGGTTTATCATCCAATTTAGTTTATACGTTAGTTATACACTTATTTGTTTCATGTTATGGTTATTTTTGTATTTCACCTTCTGCTTCATTTTGTTTGTCTAGCTGTAGAGTTTGTATGAAGTTTCTGGATTTATTTAACAGTTAAATGTAGTTTTTTTTTTAATGGATTATTGTTATTGCTGTTGTTGTTTATTGCAAGAAATCCTTGTAATTAAAACAGTAAGAGAAAGTCTCCTAAGATCTGTTTTGGCGACAATGAGTAACCTATCCCGTCATGGCCTACCCAATCATTCTCAACTGAAGCCATATGCCTCCGCAATTGCCTCGTTTCAGAGTCAGACAGACAGGAAGGGCAGCCCCAAAGGGATAAGAGAACTAACAAGATACAACAATCTTGTCCAATGTTTTATAGTCGCCTTGGTAATTAAACCAATGAAATAGCAGGCGATTTCGGCCGTAGAGTTGCTGGCACCAGGGCAAGCTGAACTTCGCTCACCTTACAAGTATATTTTTTTTTCATTTTCACAAGGAGAAAAACTGAAAACGCAGAACAATGAGTTTATTCTAATATACAACTTAATATTAGGTTGGTGCAAAAATAATTTCGTTTTCTCACATAGTAACATATGTTAGAAAACGAAATTATTTTTGCACCAACCTAATAGATGCTAAAGAAAACAGTCATTATCCGGCCTAAAACATTTTTCTAGCCTTTAGATCTGCAAATCTTTTCATAGCACTTTCTACATCTATCTCCTAGATCATTTTCTATTGACAAAATAGCCAAAGAATTTAAGTCTCACTTGAGTCAAGCGCAATTATGTTTTTACAGTGTAACCCGGAGATAAGAGAGTTTCTCTTATATCCCGGTTTGGTCTATTTTGTTTAGGCAAGTATGGCTCTAATTTGGGACCAGATACAATCTCTCTTATATCCGGGTTTCTCTTATATCCGGGTTACACTGTATAAGATTTAATTTAGGAAAGTCCCAAACAGATGACATGGCGGCATGATGGCGTCCTCGGCCTTGATGGCTCTCCGGGGGACTGTCCAAATTGCCAGTACTTAGAGCTTAACTTGAGAATCAGTAAAATCTCACTGCCGAGTCAAGAGGTTTGGGTTAGATTTGTGACTTTCCCCACTCATAATAGGAATTTTCTTAGAATTTTCAAATACAAGAAACCATCGCTCTGATAGACGTTGAATTACAAACATTCTTTATATTCGTTAATTATGACGACTATATTAATCTCCCTGTATCTTCACGTAATCTATTTCTGCACGAGAGAGAACGCTAGAAACTTGAGGGAGATTTCATAAGGGGGGGATGTAAGAAGAAACTTAGAATGACTTATCTAGAAAAAAAAAAACTCCTTGTATCTCCAGTTCTTCTCATATTTTGATAACCAGATATTTTTTTTTTAAATCGAAAACCTTTTCTAATGATGTTTATGTAATTTTCTATTTTGGGCGTTCATTCTTCATTCAGTTTTTGGGCAGGACAGCTAGGTTTTCAACCATTTTACCTTGTTCTGAACAACTATCTCAAATGACCAAAATGTTTTTTCGTGGACAAACTCATTCTTTTCATCTCATTTGTCTATATAATCGAATCCAAATCTCATTTACGGTACAGCACAGTCTCCAATCTATCGTGGATAAGTTATATTCCTTTGGCGACAGGAATCATATATGATATGAACTTACTTCGACTTCTTTCGCCACAACGGAAGCATTATTTTGTTTTTCTGTGTTTTTTTTAACCTTATCCATGACGTTATTGCTTCAGATGAATACAGAGTCACAATTCTTAGAGAGATTAAGTTTCCCATTCCAGTTATCAGCTACGTAATCATGTACGCGTCTTTTTCTCTGCAACAATTTCCACTTCATTTTCATGAACCCCCCCCACCACTACGTCTTTTTCTTTTGAAAATTATTATTATTTTCATCTCTCGCAATCTTCTTGGCTAACTTAATCTTCTCTTTCTACATCTTTTACTCATCATCATCATCGTCGTCGTCATCGTCGTCATCATCATCATCATCATCATCATCCTTACCAAGCATGTGTATTTAACCAGTTTACATGTGTTCTTCAAATGTCGAATTGAAGATATAATCCCTAAAACGTCTTTACCCCCTTGTGAGTCACAGAAGAGGAATATCTCCTTGCGTTTCTTACCCAACCCACACCTCATAACCGCTACACTTATTCTATGGGGTATCCAGCATTAATAAAGAGAGGGAGAAAGAGAGAGAGAGAGAGAGAGAGAAAGAAGAAGGAGAAAACAGTTTTTCTCTGGCAATCAATTAACAAATAAAACATCTTGTATATGTTGGAATAGATATATAAATAGTAATCATTAATTTCTAAATATCAGCGGTAGGTACTTGAACGGAGATTGCTTTTTGTTTTTTGTTTTGTTTTCGTTTGTTTATATATATATGTGTGTGTGTGTGTGTGCAGGTATGTAGAAAAATAGGAAAGAACACGTTAGGTAAATAATCCGGGGTTCTTTATTATTTTTGTTTTTATTTAAAAAAAAAACAGTGCTCCATACAGAAGTAGAGCTTAGATTATAATTATTTAAAAAAAAAAAATGATTCCTTTGCTACATAAGAGTTCTCATGTTTCAAAAACAAGAGCCGAAATTTTCGCTTGAAGATGAAACAGGGCTTGTTACTTTAATTCAATTTAAATTTAATAATTATATTGATAGCTTCGGCTCTCGTTTTTGAAACATGAGAACTCTTATGTAGCGAAGGAATCATATATTTTTTAAAAAAATAATCATAATATATATATATATATATATATATATATATATATATATATATATATATTTTTCCCTTGCTTTATAGTTGTTTGTTTTTGTTTTTGAGGGACAAGCAAGGATCGTATGAAGCAGGAGTCGGAGTTCAAATCCAGCGTTGAATCTGTCAGCATACCCAGAGGTTCGAACAGAGACTGGCTATATCGGTGGGAAATATGCAGCCATTGCCGTCTGAAGGCAGAGCCAAATATTATTTACTATTATATGGATGCCATATTTTAAACGTTCAGATTTTCAGTATTGACTTCAGTAAGTAAACATCAACTTCATAAGATATTCAATTTTAATGTTAACCTTTTAATTTTTCTCGCTGTCTCCATACATATTAGGTGTGTGCAAAAGTTTCCATCACTTTTTATTAAAACATCTGTCTTCTAATATGCATTCAAGCGAGCTGGAAACTTTTACGCGCGTGCGTACACACACACACAAACACATATTACACACAAATAAATCCCAGTATAAAATAATTTTAATACTAATTTGCACACACACACACACACACACACACACACACACACACACACATATATATATATATCAACAAAAACAAAAAATATCACCCACTCACTTTAATTTATTAGATATTGAATTGTATCACCTCATGTCGATGAACTTGAGTGTCAGTCAGCCATGCGTGATACACGCTTAGGTCATCATGTATCGAAAGATACATGACTGACGAGGCAGTAGGTTGCCATTTCTTTCTACGGTAGACCAGTTGCCATCCAAGGCTATAGAACCCGGTCTGTCCTGCTATTTACTCATAGCTGGGGGGGGGGAGGGAGAAGAAGAGGGTTAACATGTAAGAGAATCGAATGGATTCGACTGGAATTCGAACTCGGCTCTCCGATTTCTCAGTCCGAGCCGCTATCCATTACTCCACCGTACTGACTTTTCCGTCAACCTGATGAATATTCCTGAGCACACCCATACCTAAAAATTTTGAAAATGACATTTTTGCTCTTGTCACAAAATAAAATCCTTACATTTGCCTTCGGAGGACGAAACGCGTCGGCGGAGATAAGTTTTCTTTTTTCTCTTTACACACACACACAAAGACACACATACGTGCGTGCGCGCGCACACACACACACACAAAATAAACGTGACATTAACAATAACATATTTTATTGCCTTAGCCAACTATATAGAAGCTATACAAGAGGAGTAAAAGTTTTTTTTTTCTGAGGTCTGATGTTAACATACTAACAGTGGGTCCTTTAATTTCTCTGAGTTACGTTGTGATGTAAATTTTAGCGAAAAAATATTGGCTAAGTGCTCAATGGGATTGCGATCTGGTGTACTTGATATTCCCGAAACCATTCTTATTATTACAGGATCCCTTGTTTCCCATCAAAACGTTGCCTAAACAATGACTCTATCTTCACCGCCATGTTGTTTTCCAACATTACGGTACCATCTCTTCTTTTTAAGAGAAGCGAGACACATCACACCGGAACATCTTTTGTCACTAGTACAAGGTCTAAACATTCTTTCCTCATTACGAGCCCCAGAGCATAAGTGTCACTTTTGTTTTCATTTCCCTTTGTCGTTGCTCATATGTTTGGTCCATGGCATTCTCAGCATCCTTCTGTAGAACCAGATTTCTTTTGCTTCTGTTTTCTTTTGCGTCTGCGAGAGGATTGTTTAGCATTCACTGCTATATAGGAGGACTGATATTGCGTCACAGCACAGTATTATTTTCTTTGTTTCTAAGGAAATTTTCCTGTTTCTTAATACTTTGCTTAGCCCGTGGAAGGTACCTTTCGCTATCCAAATGCGCCTTCAGACTTCAGTGTCGCACTTTCCGTTCTCTGTTATAACACTTCACAGATAGATAAATTGTATTAGTTTGATTTTGGTATCCCTAATGTGTAATTTGCATTTTGGGCTGTCCCCTTTGTTAAAGACCAGTCATTCAGTCTTCTTGCAATTACATCTACATAAAGATATGCCAAACACGCGGGAAAGATATTTAAATGGTTGTATTTTTTTTTATTTTTGGTATCTCTAATTTTTAATTTGCATGTTCAGCTGTTCCTTTTGCTAACAGCAATGCATCCTTAATTAGACTATTAATTTGGATTATCCTTATCTTTGTTGCTGTTATCATAACGTTTCGGCCGATGTGTCCCCCGGCCTTCCTCAGATGTATATTGGTCCGGGTAACCTACAGAGAATTCTGAACGTAACCCTTTATTTAATCTACGGAGATAGACTGTTCTCATTCTACTGCCCAGGGGACATCGTCTAGATATGGGCAGTGGAACGAGAAATATTTTGATAACAACAACGATGTTCTTTTCTGTCTGCTGTGTCATCTACATATCTAAAGTTGTTAAAACTGTGGTTGCCAATAATGAATCTAATTCAAAGTCCGGTGAGAAGAGATATCCTTGTCATGCATCCCTTTCAATTATCGCATATTTACTGAATTCATTCTCTATCCGTATGAAGGCGGTTTACTACCAGTCTATACTAGATTATAAAGGGTGTTCAAATAACTTGGACTGATTTTAAATGTGAATTAAGTTTAAGCGTCTTATGATTTTTTCTTTTTCTTTCAGATATGGCGGATATTTGGGCGATATTATTTTTCATACATAATTGCTATGAATTAAATAACATAATCCAATAGAGAAATAAATAAAATTTCACCAATAACAGTGATTTATTTACTGCTGACTTTAATCCGTCTTAATGAAAAACCCTTATATATAGTCCGTCGTAATGAAACACCCTTTATTTAATATTTTGGATTATTCTAATATTCCAAAAATACTTTGTGGCGTACTGACAGTGATTAAAAGCGAGTAAAATTAAGACTAAATAAATACAGGCCACAATACCATTAATAAATATAATTACTTATTTACTAAATGGCGAAGAATGATGATCTGAAAGGTTATGATTAAAAATGATTCATCTAAGAAAAATTCAAAATGATATTAGTCATTTTTTTAGTAGTACTTTTTTTAGCGAGGCACGGTGAAGCAATGGATAGCGGTTCGGTGAGACGAATTTGAATTCCAGTGGGAAAACATTACATTGACATACGTGCTAATACCGTTCTTCCTTTTCTTCTCCCCCTGCAGGACATACTCGGTTCTATAGCCTTGGATGGCAACTGGACCACCGCAGAAAGAAATGGCAACCTACTGCGGGGAAAAAATCTGCCTTGTCAATCATATATCGAAAGACATATGATCGCCTAAGTGTGTATCACGTATGGCACATAACTGACTGATTTTTTTTTTTTTTTTACTGCTGACTGTAGTCGGGGGACTGAATGATTGTATTGAAAAATTAAGATGCAACAAATACGAATAAAAAAAGGTTTATCCTAACAAAATTGAAGGTAATATTTTAATTTATATTTTAAAATATATTTTGAAAATATTTTTTATTTATATTTGATAAAATGAATTCTATACCAACGCTTCACGAGAACGAACATGGAGCATTGGATGTTGAATTACTATGTGATATCCATCCTTTTATATGGCAGTGAAGGGTGGACAATCTTACCATGGATGAGGAGGAAACTGGAGTTAAACAGAAATATGGTTCTACAGAAAGATACTGAGAAATTCATGGTCGGAACGAATAAGCAATGAATAAGTCTTAAAGAAAATGCGAGCAAAAAAAGAACACTTATGCACAGAAATCATGAAGAGACAATTGAAATTACTTGAGCACGTAATGTGGAAGGAGAGCTTGGAAAATTTCTCACAGGACATATTGAGGGCAAGAGAGACAGAGGAAGGTAGCAAGCCACCTACATGATGAGTTAGGGTGAATGAATTGCGGAACAGAGGTGGGATGAGAGCTTTAGCAAAGGGAGAAAACTGCTAATAGGAAGTTTTGGAGAGCCATGACCGCCCATGTCCTGAAGAAATGCGGCACATAGAAGAAGACTATGATGTTAGATACTGACAACTTGGTTTTATTAAAAGGAACAAAATACGACTTTCTAATTACCTACTGAAAAACAGATCGTCTGATATCTTAGTAATAAAATTCGGTCGAGCACTTTAGAGGGAAATCATGAATTTTTAAGCAGTGACTGCTACTGCTGATAATGAAAAGCTCTTCTATGAATCGAACACTCTGAGTTACTGCGTGTTTATTCAAAAATACATACGTAAAAATTCACTTATCTCTCTGTTCTTAGAGGGAAAATCTCCGACTGATGCCAAATCAGTCGGGTTTCGATCCTAGCTTGGGTTAATCGGATATCTAGCCACAATGATGACATGTGATACAGTGAAACTGTCTGTCAGTGGATGACAATATATATATATATATATATATATATATGTGTGTGTGTGTGTGTGTGTGTGTGTGTGTGTGTGTTTATTGAAACTTCTATCGCAAACTTCCAATTCTCTATGGAATTTCTATCAGTAGATTCAGTTTCTGATTATTCTTGGATGAAACACCAGATGTAATTATGTCTTTAAGAATGTCTTTATCTGAAGAACGGATAAAAACAGTATTCCAAACAAATGAGGCTTACAGCCATAGCACGTTGAAACATTGGTTCTCGTACGATCACCGAAGTTAAGCAACGTCGAATCTAGTCAGTACCTATATGGGTAACCGCGTGAGAATAGCGGCTTCTGTAAGCTTGGATGTGCGGTTAGTGTAATAAATAACAGCTCAGAATTAAAAATCAGGGAGCCGAGTTTAAATTCCAATCGGGTTTGTTGTATTGACTTCCCATGCGTATAGCTCTGGGAATCCAGGTCTTCTCCCCAGAGATATTGTTTAATTAGTAAGACTTGTATCATTTAATCATTATCTCCCCAAAAATCTAAAAATATTTTCTGATTTTAAATAACCTATAAAAGGTTGATAAGCCGTAAAAACAAAGAATAAAAAATCAAATAAACAAATGTTTTATTTTACATAATCTAAAAATGATGAGAAATATTTGTGTTTATTTTACAGTCATCCCATAAGCGTACTCTCACCAGAATCTACCGTTAGATGTTTATATGGACTCACATGTGTACGGGGTCTGTTAAGCGAGAACTCGTTTCGCAGCCTTGATGCAAACCAGCAGAAAGGAAATGGCTGCTAATGCGTGAAAAAATATCTGCGTGGTCGGTATTAAGGCGTATTGAGTGAGCAAGTGCAATCTGTAGCTGTCACGAGTCTCCCAACTGAGTGCAAAAGAATCCTTTGTCCTAGGTAGGGTTTTTTTTCGCGATAATAATAAATGACTGAATAATTTCTGAACAGACCTTATATTTTCAAAAGAAATCGGAAATTCGATTTTATCTTCAATTTCCGCATTGTTACAGAACACAATATCCGAAGCTAATAAGCACATGTTAACCATAGCATAGAGCCATAGCACAGAAGAAAAATCTAAAAATCACCTTTTAAATTACTACAGAAATTGTCTTCCATACATTTCTTATGATCAATCACACAAGTTAACAGCAAAGTAAAGGGCGCCTTTTACTCTCTAGATAAGGAGTAAAATTCTGTAAACTAAACGCCTTTTATTTTTTTTTTCTATCCTGATCTTGACAGGTAACCTTGCCGAGAATAAAATATTAATGGATAACGAAAGACGCTGGTGTCAACGAGTGAAGGTAAATTCGCTTTGAAGTTGGTTGTATTAAATTAAAGAATAGATAATCTATCTCTTTTCGAGTTAATAAATGGCAGTTGATTCGTTCCACGCAGAGTCTTTCGATCAATGTCATTCCGTCTTCAAGACAGCGATTCCCATATATTCATCAAGTGATGAAAGTAATCAATAGGCTCAAAAGTTTACACATTAGCTAATAATGATAATAATAATAATAATAATAATAATAATAATAATAACAACAAAAATATTATGTTGCGGCAGAAACAGAAAAAGATCGTTCGATCAGTGTATTTCTAGAGAATATGTATTGACCAGGATAGATAGATAGATAGATAGATAGATAGATAGATAGATAGATAGATATAGATCTGAATAAACTGACATAGATAGATAGATAGATAGATAGATAGATAGATAGATATAGATGTGAATAAACTGACATAGATAGATAGATAGATAGATAGATAGATATAGATCTGAATAAACTGACATAGATAGATAGATAGATAGATGAGACTGAGATAGAATGAGATACTTAATAGACTGATAAATATATATGAACAGATAGATATGAATAGACTGAGAGATAGATATGAACAGACTGATATATATATATATATATATATATATATATATATATATATATATATATATGTGTGTGTGTGTGTGTGTGTGTGTGTGTGTGTGTGTGTGTGAGCGTGCGTGCGTGCGTGTAAAATATATAGAAAATAGGAAAGAACTCGTTAGGTAAATAATCCAAAGTTCTTTAGTATTTTTGTTATTATTTTAAAAAAATAGTTCTCGATACAAAAGTAGAGCATAAATATAATTATTTATTTAAAAATATGATTCCATCGCTACATAAGAGTTCTCATGTTTCAAAACAAGAGCCGAAATCTTCAATTTGATTATTTGAATTAAATTGAATTAAAGTACCAAGCTCCTTCGCTTGAAGATGGAACAGAGCTTGGTACTTTAATTCAATTTAATTCAAATAATTATATTGAAGTTTTCGGCTCTTGTTTTGAAACATGAGAACTCTTATGTAGCGATGGAATCATATTTTTAAATAAATAATTATATATATATATATATATATATATATATATATATATATATAGTGTGGAAAACAAATCCGCACACACATAAAGATTTTGATTTATTGTATTTCGAACTAATAACTAAACAAAAAATGCTTTTCATATAATTAACTATACACAGATGCATAATAACTAAATATGCATAGAAAACAACAAAAAAAAAATTGATTTAATAGAAATAAATTCTATTTATCAATTTTAATTGGTGAAAAAGTATTCGTACAAGGCAAATTTCAGATCTTAAAACATTTAAATTGCTTTAATATTTTAGATTATTCAAGTGGAATATTCTGGAATGTTTCAATAGTTTTACCAGTAATTATTTTTAGCCTAAAAATATATACAGATCATTCTGTAATTCTATTAACGAATTTGTAGCCCTCAAAATTTATGTGATGAGTAGAAATACACTGAAAATACTTTCAAGCACCCTTTAGATTATTTCATATTCAATGCGAAACAGAAAGCTCATAAAATATTTCAGAATAAAAAAAATGAACCATTCAATCAAATCCAATAAATCGAAATATATTTTATTCGACATCTGAACGCCATCATAAATAAAATTGACAAGAATTTATCTTAACACAAAATTTGCTACAACTACTTTTAAAAAATAAGAGAATTATTAATACAAAATAAAATAATAACAATCTAAAACTTGAAGGAGGAATTTACTCTATAACTGTCATGACTGCCACCAAGAATATATAGGAGAGACAGCAAGGAATTTAAATGAAAGATATATACACAAAAAGGATATTTTATAAAACAAAACACTCAGCGCATTAGTTGCTCACCGTAATGAGCGCGGCTATAATTTTTATTTAAAAATGTTACTTTAATTAGAAACGAAAATAATTTGCTAAGGGGAAATATCCGGAAAATGCACTGATTTTTAAATCATCCACAGTGAATTTGCCTCCAGGTTCCTGCAATATTTCACATTTTGTGGCAGATCTTCTTTTAGCAGTGTGAGATACTTAAAAACAAATGCAAAAACGATAAAACAAAAGTAAAAGTTTAAGGAAATATAGATACGTGTGATAAAAATGTTAAACTAAAAACTAAAAGTTTTTTTTTTTTTTTAATTCAGCATCCCTAGATCTTTATCAATTCCCCTTGTCAGGAAACGAGGCCCGACTTTACACCATCCCTTCCCACACCTACACATATATAATGACATCAATAAAAACCGTATTTCGTCTGAGCCCGAATCTGATCGTGTTCACCACATGCTGATGGATGACAGGCGATTGACTATAAATCAAATAGCTAAAATGAACTTGGCATGACGAAGGTTTCTGCTCAGTGGGTGCCACATTTTCTGTCTGATATCTGATCAACACATGGTGACTATCAATCAAATAGCTAATGTTATTAGCATATCCCGTAAAAGAGTTGAGACTATTCTGAACAATGAACTTGGTATGACGGAGGTGCCGGCTTGGTGAGTGCCACATCTTCTGACATCTGATCAAAAGTGAACCAGACTGATCACATCACAGGAAAATCTGACATTGTAAGAATTAGATCTAAACTTAAACGTTTCCTAACCTAGGATGAGTGTTGGTTTTCATCATTTGAACCAGAGACAGAGACTATCCATGCAGTGGAAATATTCTTCCCTACTTGCTCCAACGAAAGCCAATGTTGTTTCATCTGCAGGTAAGGTGATGGCCTCAGATGTTTGAAATGTAAGAGCATAGTGTTTATTGAATATCTTCAAAAGGGTCACACTATCAACGCAGGGTATTATATCAATTTTTTCATGCTGTTATATCAAGAACAAAATCCCAGGAGCTATGACAAAAGGTGTTTTGATTGATCGTGACAATGCTCCAGCATACAAGCCCTTGGTTTCAATAGCTGCTATGTATAACAGTGGCTTTGAACTGGTTGATCAAACTCCCTATTATTTTACCCCATACGATTATCATCTGTCCTCCAACACACACAAACACACTTGATTAGGAACCAGTATCGCAATGGTGATGACGTCATATCTGCTAGTGTTGGCTTCTTTTTTTACCAACAGGATAAAAGCTTCTTCACCAATGAGAGGCAACTACTGCAAAAGCGAAGGAAAAATGGGTTGGACTGCAAGGGGAACTATGTTTAAAAATACCATCATTTGGTCACATTCCAAGATAGTATCCTGGTCAGCCTATGAACTTTTCAGCCGACCTTTGTACACGGAGAAGTTTAAAAAATAAAGCGTATACATCCAATATTATTATTACACTGTAGATCTTACTTAGGAGTTAACATAGGCCTGTACACATGTGGCAATATTCAGTTGAGTAATGTTGCCAGCATTATAACATCAATGTTGTATCATTTCCAACATGCATAGTAATTCCTCAAAATAAGCCTCCAGTCTTTCGAAGTTCATTAAATCGACACACATCAAAGAACTCTAATTTGACAAAAGGTGCCCGTGTGCGTTTCCATGGCATAGCACTTGTTTGCATTGGACCTTTTCCCCACAAATATGTTAACAGATAACCGAATCTCAAACAAAGACTGTATATTGTTATCAATGTTAATAACTCACACGATAGCCTGAGACTTTGCAAAGTTTATCCGAATACATCCTATGCACGAGTATATTGTACCCAACTCAAAATCAGAGTGTATTACAAATTTATATTCCATCAATGTATTTTTAAGTTTATGAAATCAGTCAATATTTTCACCAGAAGGTATAATTATATGGAGCTTCTTTTTTAAATGATTTCATCCCAAACAAGGTGATGGAAATGGTTACCGAAAGTCAAATGAACAGATAGGACAATAAAAGAAAAGCATTCAAAAAGACAGAAGATGACGAAAGACGTTGCACTTAAATTTTTTAAAGATCGCAATTGACATGAAAGCAAGAAGCCGGAAGAGAGTTTACGGGAGAATAAACTATTAGCATAAAATGTACGGCTACAACAAACAATTTCAACAATTAACTTATGAGACCTAACTGACAATCTAGTACTGCGGTTAAAGTTACGGCACCAAAAGAGGAAAGTCCATTAGGACAATTATAGTGAAAATATTTACAGAAAAGAACTGGGAAGCTACATTATGGTAGTAGAAAACCGAGATGAAATGATAAGACCGAGATGAAATGATAACTTTGCAGATTCTTCTTTGAATTTTGTTAAGAATCTCTAGATATATAGCAAACACACCAGACCATATGTGGCAACAACATCCGATCACAGACAAATAGTAGATTTATAAATATGTAAGATATATTCTTGCTATAAAACTAGAAAATCTAGGACGACATAATGAAACGAATTTTCTAGCAACTGACTCAGTAAATGATTCGATATGATCCTTCCATTTCATGTCAATGGAAAACATGAGATCGACAAGGAGCAGTGAGTTGCTCTCCTAAAGGTTAGCATCAGCCATGTTGATGGAAGGAAAAGAGGTTCTTTAAGATGTTTAATAAGTTTTATTTTGGAAGCATTAAAATTAAGAAACCAATTCTTGCGCCATTTAACAACAAATTTAATGTTATTTCCGAGATCAGTTACTAATTTAAGTACAAATCAAACACCTCTCTCACCAAAACTATTGCTATTCAATAATAAGGGAATTCTGTTTAATTTTGAATTTTAATTACTTATAATTGACCAAAGCGAGCCTTAAGCTGAAAGACATCAGCTGTCTTTTAATCCGGTGAAGGATGGGATTACGTCACTGCAAGATATATTCTGGCTAGAATAATTATCTCGTACGACACAGTGAACCGACTTTCCTATCAGCAGACAAAGCAATTGATTTATTAGAGCCGTTCCATTTCATCGAAGTGGAAAACATGAGATCGAGAAGACGAAATGAGTTTGTTTTCCTAGGAGTTAGCATCAGCCATACTGATGGGAGGCAACGTTCTTTACGATGATTAAAAGAGAAGAGTTTCGTTTTTGGAGGCGTTAATATTAAAAAGTCTTTTCTGGTCTCAATCGATCATTTATTCAAGTACATTTATATATCTACTACATAAGGTTTTAAGAATCGAAAAGCCTAAATGTTGGTTATATTATGTTTTGCCCTTAGCTAGTTTCTTTTATGACCCACACATGCACCATTGTCCTTTCTTTCTTTTGTTTTAACATGAGATAATTATAACTCATCCCACGTTTCCATTCTTTCTCAGGCAACATAATCCTATATGAGCTATGAGCCTACAATATTTATATATAACATATATGAAATTTTCAATTACTTACATACAGCTGCGTAATAATGAAAAAGGAAAATCTCAACAAAAATCTCAAAAAAAAAAAAAGGCTGGGATTGAAAATAAGCTATTATCTAGTCGTGACAAAAAACAACAACAAAAAAACAGATTGAATTCTCTTCACTTAATATTGCACTTCATGTCACCCTGGCGTCAAGAAACCCTTGTCATACGCGTTTTTGTTTTTTTGTTTTTTTACAATGATGTACAAAGCCCAAGAGGCAGAGGTTTACAGAGTAAGAAGCACAGTTTAAGTGGATATGTGACGAAAATAACGGTTGGCACTAGACTTGAACAGGCTAAGATTGTTGGGATCGAGGAAGCATCCTCTTGGGAGTCGGTTCCACAAAACACCGGTTCGTGGGAACAAGCTGCTTGACTAGAATTTACGTTAGTGACTTTACTGACTTGGGTTGAAACCGAGTAAAAGATTACCAATGGAATGAGGGTGATTTGCTATAATGTGTTGGGACATGGCGGGTCCTAGCTGTGAAGGTTAGAACTGGTTGAACTAAGGAATGTCGTCCGCCTGAACACTTTTCATGGAAATAGCGATAGAGTAACGAGAGACTTGTGATGTTTCTTACACGCTATCCAGGGAATTATCGTGAGCGATGCTAGCCGACAAGGAAATTCGCAAAACAAGTGGCACTAGGCAGATGGAAAAACGATAGCAAACATCACCATGATAATCAGAGTCAGCCAAATCTTTTAAGCCGTCTTTGAAACCCCACCTTTGTATCCTGGTTAATCTCGGCCAAATTGTCAGGTAAACAAAAGTTTCTGAGGTTATCGGCACTCGATGCCTAACTCGACACTGAGCAAAGGTCCCACATTCACAAAGAGAGCCGTTCTACGAGTAAATTCGAAGTGATTCTCACCATTATTCGACGTTAAAATATTGCTACACTATGAAAATTTATTAGACCCTGAACAGCTCTTGGAAGTTTGGCCCCAATGACACGACAGTCAGAAAGAACGACACTTCTCTTGTCTAGTGAAATTAATTGTTGAGAGAAGTTATTCCCAGAAGTATCAAGGGAAGTTCTTTATAAAAATATCAGTTTATTTAATTATACTCACGTAATTTTATGTAAGCTTTGATGAGCTTTATCATCGAACTCTATACTAACAGTAATTTTTGCACTTCAACGAATTACCTAGGGGAGAGATTTGACGGGTGTGTGGAGACATATATGGTTTTATGTTTTTCATTATCATATATATATATATATATATATATATATATATATATATATATATATATAGAGAGAGAGAGAGAGAGAGAGAGAGAGAGAGAGACACAGAGAGAGAGAGGGTGCAATGGGTAAATTGCCGCCATTTTATATTTTTAAATTTTGGTCATGCGCGTTGCTTTTTTATTATTATTTTATCGACTGCGCACTATAGTAGGGTCAGTTGGGCACCGTCTGTGGGAAAAAGAACACCATGACCCAATTCACTCCGCCAGAAATTTAGAAACGGTATGTTATAGTATTAGGTTGGTGCAAAAATTATGTCGTTTTTTTGACATAAAAACATATGTGAGAAAACGACATTATTTTTGCACCAACCTAATAGCTCCAATACGAACATTTCAGAGTGTTTGGGTTCTAATCTGGGGACAGTGCAGAGGCTTCGGAAAGAGTTAGATGATATATCCAGTCAACATCATGGTGTCTGGAATGACCAACAGCGATGGCGACGTTATGCCTCCATTTATCTTCCCACAGGACCACGAAGGCCTACATGAAGTGATTTGAGGAGGTAATGCTACCGTGAGTCAAGTGGTTGCTGGAAGACCCTATGGGTGGCAACAGGACTCTGCACCATGTCACACAAGCAGGAGAACTCAGTGATGGCTGTCACATCACCCCTTACATATGGCCACTAACTGCAATCTCATTGATTATTATTTATGGGTCGCAATTGCGCGAAAAACTAACAAGACTCCAAAGAAGAACTCAAGGCAAGGATTATGGAAGCGTTCACCAACCTAAACAAGAAGACTGTCCTGAAGAGTTGCAGCAGATTCCGAAGTTGTCTGGAGGCTGTGGTTGAAGACAATAGTGATTTTATCGAATATATTTAATCTTTAGTATTTCAAGATATTTTTTTATGTAAGTTTGGTAAATATATTTGTTAAAATGAGATGTCAGTGTTATTTTCATTTTTGCGTCATTTAGATGGCAATTTATCCATCGCACCATATATATATATATATATATATATATATATATATATATATATATATATATATATATATATATATATATATATCATTTGGTGAAGGCTTATTCAGAACCATCTAACCTCTTGGAAGAGACTAATACAAAGAACTAGATGGGGGGGAGAAGATATGGATTCATACCTCCCACAAGGGTATCACCAAGTAAATGAATGTAATGAATTCGACTGAAATTTGAACTCGACTCTCCGATTTCTCAATCCGAGCCGCAATCCATATATACGTGTGTGTGTGTGTGTGTGTGTGTGTGTGTGTGTGTGTGTGTGTGTGTGAGTGTGTACGCATAACGAGAGAGAGGGAACCATGTCTTCGTTTCAATGGATGTGTTTTACTGTATCACAAATACCCTTCATAACGATATGTAATAAATATGAAATATCTACACAAGTCTCTAATTTTCTCACTCTTGCCTTTCCACCTTAAAGACTTCGATGCATTGAGAATGTCGATAAGAATCGAAACTTATGCGCTCGCGTAAACTTATTCAACGGTTGGGGATAAATGTTGGTCTTGTCGTCGAGCAGCTTCCTAATTGAGAACATAGAGATCCTAATGAGATACGACAATTCAAGCCTAGAAATATGATTATAGAAATTGTCACACCAAGTCTGCACATTGATCACCTCCGAAGTAATAAGAGGTAATCTGCGAAAGGGAGGTAATCCGATTGACGTTCAACTTACTAAGTATCTAGTCACGAATGCATACAAGCAGAGGAACAAATAACAGATAATCGCAATGAATAATAGGAATAAAAATTTTAAAAGATATATAGAAAAGAATAGCAAGAAAGAAAATATTATTTTTT
>OZ010603.1:56844218-56899218 GCA_963932145.1 Acanthosepion lycidas | reverse complement strand
GATTTTATCCGATCTACGACCTGTCAAGTCATGAAACATTGATCTACTACATAATAAACACAACATTTCACTCCAATTGACTAGAAATTACTTCTTTTGGCGATAAAAGGCATTTTCTGTTATTTGATAACCGCTACTGATCTCGAATAATGTTCAAGGTCAATATCACCTACTATCAATCAACGAGACATCGATTTGGCGTAGTCATAATACTGAATACATAGATATGTATAAATATAACAAACCGACACATTATCTCTTTCTCTCTCTCTCTCTCACACACACACACACACACACACATATATGATTCATTAAATAGTATATTATGTTATAGTATATTTATTTTTGTAATAATCTTTCTAGCTCTCTAATTACATTCTTGATGTTAAGTTGAAATTCAGAAGGTGTCGTAGTTCTTACTAACCCAAGTACTTTCGATCTCCTCCGATATCATCCTCAGAGATGAATTGCGAAAGGAAACTTAATGTAACTGTGAAAATGCATTTGAGTTGAATAACATTTAACGCCATATTGCATTTTACAATCTCTGGTTATCTCTCTTACATCGTGGACGCTTGTTTAGAAGAAAATTATCGTATCTACAGCGGTCAATTTTAAAATAATTGTAACAGAGCGCGTTCATGCGTGTTTTTAAAAATTACCATCACAACGATCACAGTTACAATAAGTTTGTCTTCCAAATTCACTCCTAAGGATAGTTTCGGAGGGGATCGATGAATTTCGTGATCTAGAAAGGATTACTATAAAAATACCTATATTATTTAATGAAACATGCCTGCTACATATATATATATATATATATATATATATATATATATATATATATATATATATATATATACATATATTATGAAATGGACAAAGTCTGACAATTATTTTGAGACATTTTTATGTTTAACATTCTTTTTATAGATACAAATATTTAAGTAAATGCTCTCTTTATAATAAATAGTATTAAACAATATTTACCGGCCTGAATGTCCGAGAAATTTTCACAGAAAATATTCGTCCTCCGACAGGATTCGAACCTGTATTCTAATAGAAACGTCATTTAGCTTGACGTGACTTAACCGATTTGGCCACATAGGAGCGTTCGGTTAGCAAGGTCGAATATAGTAAATTTTAAATACAGTAAATTCGACCTTGCTAACCGAACGCTCCTTTGTGGCCAAATCGGTTAAGTCACGTCAAGCTAAATGACGGTTCCGTATAGGATACAGGTTCGAGCGTCTTGTTTGTCTGTCCCCCACAAGTTGATTTCATACAGTATTTATTTGAAGTGGTTGTAAATTTTAACCATCCTATGAGATGAAAGAGGAAAAGATAATTTCGCAAAAAGAAGCAGGTTGTCTGTAGAAGGGTTTTGAAATTTATGTAACGTATTTCTTTTTATTAAAAATTTCACTCATTGTGGCCAGGATACTAGGGGATGTGTGCTTTCATTGAAACACTATCTAGATAGATTACCTAACTGTTGTGGCCTGTTTAGGGGCCAGAAAGAAAGACACGGAAGACGAAGGTAGGTTGAAAAAGTATATTGAAGATATATACAAAACAATAGTGTTAGTAATAAGTAGATTAGCACTGCGTCTACTACTCCACTCCGCTTCACACTCTGCGTTCTCGCCCGACTCTCGCAGTTTGTATTTATGAGAGGAAGAAGAGTTCATTATACTGTAAGAGGGTTTACCACAACACTAACCAAGACTAAAAACCCAGCAGGCAAGTACTCGCGACTTTGTATTAGAACAACTATGAACGGCTTCAGAACAGTCTCGTTTATTCAATTTCACTCACAAATCTTGGGTTAAACCGTGATATCATTTTCAGCGATTTCACAACGGCTCTACACTCTATGATCAGGAAGTCATCTCCTTAAGTGACTATAGTGAAGTTTGAGACCGAATTATAACGGTTCTAACGTTTTATTGGCGAAATAGTGTGCAGTGAACAACTAAAAGACTTATGAAGTCTGCATACCAACGAACAGCTTAATTCTAAAACATTACACTGTGTTACAAACGTTTTTTGTCTTTTGTCAGTAAGTGTTAATTCCTAATTGCTTGTCTAGAAAGCAAAGGAAATAATCGTTATCCCCTTCAAACTTTGCTTTTGTCACCTAGATATTGGTGTTTTGAAACTAGCCTATTTTCTAATACAATCCAGACAGATTCAGCTATGAGTTGCTGAAGGAGAATTTTCTAGAACTTTCAAGAAATTTCGAGAAAATTCTAAAAGTTTCAAAACTTTCTGGAAGTATAGATATATTAGTATAAATACAGTGAACGTAGGCTCAACAGTTCAGTTTAGTTCTTGCTGTCCAAGACAAATCGTCTTTGATTGATTCATTCGTCACAGATGGCACCAAGAGGTAAGCTGCTGGCATTTTGTTGCCTGTGGTGTATTTATAAAGACAAGAACGAAAAATTACACTTTGGCAACATCTGCTAAAATTCGTGAGGGCTACAAGACATATTTCGGTATGACTCTCAGGGATCATTACAAACTCTGTGAACCTCAGAGTCTGTCTATATTTCTGAGATGAGGCATTATGTACATTATTTACATTATTCGGACTATTGTCCTCATCTTTGTCGCCATATTTATTACAACGTTTCGGCCGTTGTACGCCCCGGCCTTCTTCAAGTGGTTGGAATGTCGAACTGAACCCTTTATTTCGCTCGCTGAAGTAGACTTTTCTGTCCACGTACCATGTTTGATGGATGTCAGTTATCAGTTATCTCCTGTTAATTTCCCTCTGAAAGTTCTCCACTGCCTTAACCGGGTATTGAACTCTTGGGTCCTGTCACTGGATCTAACCAACGCCTTTATCCACTGTGCCATGTGTCCTCAAGGACACATGGCATAGTGGCACCTCATTTCACCTGCGGACCCTGCAAAAGAACTCTAGAACGTAAGATAGAAAATTTTGTTTGTTTGGGGAATATAATTTTTAAGTGTAAAAGTTTGGGAATTTTTTTTTTTTATTTAAATATTTTTACTTTTATTTTTTTAGACCAGTCGTTTTGAAAAATATGTATTAAATAGGTTTAACAATTGCGCATGAATGTCCACAGTATCATGGATGTTTTCTATACTGGATCACCGGCAAGAGCCATATAACAACGGAATATTAAAGATGTCCACTATTCAAGATTCCGTATTTTTGCGGCATTTGCTACATTAATTGGTGATTTTACATATCCAGCGCGCAATTTTTAGAAATTTCAAAAAACAAAAATGTAATTTTTTAGAATTTTTCAATAAAACTCGATGAAATATATTTTTATATTTTTATTTTTATTTTTTGACACAGGGAGGAAAATAGAGCCATGAAATTCGCAATCCTACATATTTAGAGGAAACCAACTGACCACTCGCGCATTTGCTTCGTCTGTATAATGAAACCTTCTAAATGGCGAGCTGACAAGAATGCGCTTATTTTCATATATCCGCCTCTTATTATCAACCATCGCCCCGGTGTCATATTTCCTTGAGTTCCGTAAGCCCTCAGCACCCGTCTTCAGAAGAGAACATCAATTCAGATGAGGATGAATCATTGATCCAGATTACAGAGGAACAGCTGAGAAGATAGACCTATACTGGCCCACTCAAAAAGAACTCAACAATATAATCAGAGATCTTTGTCTGACAAAGTCTAATGCCGAGCTTTTGACGTCGACTCAAGCAAAAGAATTTGTTACATGAATGTGTGAAATTCGCAGCTCAGAGAAAGCGTAACCAATGTTTTTCAAACTTTTTCACCCGTCAAGGAGGGCTTTGCTTCTGCTACAATGTGATCGGTCTTTTCGAGACAATTGGAATTGCCTGTAACTCCCGTTAGTGGCACCTCTTCATAGACTGTTCATCCAGGATCCTAAAAGCCATGCCGCTTCATATCGGGAACATGTATTCAGTCTTACCCTGACCCACTCGATGCAGCTCAAAGAGGAATACAGTAGTGTCAAGATGTTGCTACATGTCTTGAAATATGAAGAGTACGGTTGGGAGGTTATCGGACACTTCAAAATTGTGGCTTTCTTGATTGGTCTCCAAGGCTTCTTTCCTAAGTTTCCGTGTTATCTTTGCCTCAGGGACAACAGGGACATCCTGGTACCCTACCACAGGCGAGTATGGCCACAACGGATCAAGTTTAGTGTGGGGAGGAACAACGTCAAATGAGAGTCACTGCTGAACCCCCAGAACTTTTTGTTTTCTCTGCTGAGCTTAAAATTGGGCCTTATGAAACAATCTGTCTCGACTCTGGATAAAGAGTCTGTAGCCTTCAAGTATCTTCACGACTTCTTCTCTAAACTGCCTGCGGCAAAAGTCAAAGCCGATATCTTCGTCGGACCATAAAGAGTGCAAGAAGCCCACTAGGACGGAGAAAACAGTGTGGAACAGCTTTGTTGCAGTGTTCCGGAGCTTCCTGGGGAATCACAAGGTTGAAAACTATGTGAAGCTTGTTGGGACCCTGGTGAATAACTACGGCAAAATGAGTTGCAGGATGTTCTTCAGTTCCTCATATTCTTTAAGCTCATCTTGATAAATTCAAGAACATTGTCGGCGTACTCAGAAGAGAGTTTCGTGAGAAGCTGCTTGAGTGTAACTTACATCGGAATACAAAGGTAATTTTTCCACGCACGCATGGAATCTCCCTGCTATAAATAGGAGCAGGTACTGCCTTTTTTTTTTGGGGGGGTGAAGTTTCCAGCAGACAGCTCTGACAGTCGGATCGAACATTCTTGCTGTAACACTCTCGTTTGTATATGTTTGTATTACTGTTTCTGTTAATATATTTGTTTAACTAAATTCCTCTCTTTGTGTCTTTATTTCTGGCCCTAACAAGACCACAACAAAAGGGAATGAGAGTGGTTCGCTACAATGGGCGTAGCAATGGTCAGTCTTAGCTGTGAAGGTTAGAATTGGTGGAAGAGATGCAGAGACCTACAACTCATCCCTTCAGGCTTGGCACCAAGACTTCCCATCAATTCAAGGAGAGCTCGTCGGGTCGCAGAGAAAGCGGGACACGCCCTTGTCCGAGAGAGAATCCAGTACAATCGTTGGATAAAACATCGACTACAAGCTCATATCTCCTAGACGCTCGGGGATTTCTTCAACAGAATTACTAATGAAGAAGACCAGAGAAGGATCCAAAATGACCTGGATAAATCCTTCAGACATGAATTTGATGTAGTCAAGGCTCGCCAAGTGCAAAAATTAAATAGATTGAAAGATCAGAAGGTGACGCTCAAGGTCCATCACCCACCAGTGAAAGTCAACACCAACCGATATCAGCTGAGTGCCTCTGAGGAGTCAGTATTGAATAAGGGTCTCAACTTCGCCACAACCATCAGGCGGGTGCCATACTTGGACATCATTGCCAGAGTCGAGAAGGTGGCCTTGAACATCCCTCAGGCTCAGGCAGATGAAGTGAGATGGAAAGTGAGACAGACCTTGGAGAGAGCCAAGCCGCCCAGGTCTAACATAACAAAACTGGAGAGATTGGCGATTGGATCCCTACATAGGAACGAAAACATCATCATACTACTGGCAGACAAAGGTAATGTGACTGTAGTGATGAACAAATCAGAGTATACAAGAAAACTGGAAGACCTCATTAGCAGTGGTAGCTACAGCAAAGTGAAAAAGGATCCTACTATGAAAACAGAACGCAAACTGTCACAGATCCTAATCAAGAACAAGGATCACTTCGCACCCAAGACGTATAGGCAGTTATCGCAGCGTTACACCAAGCTACCTCACATATACGGTCTCCCTAAGATTCACAAAGACGGTATTCCGCTCAGGCCGATTGTTAGTTGCCAAGGCTCTGTGTGCCACCCTCTGAGTCGCTTCCTTGTAGATATAATTGACCCATTGATCGGAAAGTCTCCTTCATATGTCCGAAACTCCGCCCACTTCGTGGAAATAATCAAAGATACTCCTATCCCATCCAACCAGATGGTGAGCTTGGACGTGGTGAGTTTGTTCACCAAGGTACCCACGAAGGAGGCACTCTCAGTGGTCAGAGACAAATTGACTTCTGACTCTTCCCTAGAAGAACGGGCCAGTATTCCAATAGATAATCTGATGGAGATGTTGACTTTCTCTACACAAACAACACACTTCGGAATGGGATCACACATATATCGACAAGATGAGGGCTTAGCAATGAGCTCGCCATTATCACCAGCAATGGCAAATATATACATGGAATACTTTGAAGAAATGGCATTAGAATCTATATCGCTAAAGCCTACTATATGGTTAAGGTACGTAGATGACACCTTCATACTCTGGCCACACCAGGAAAATGTTCAGGTTCTACTGGACCATGTGAACTCAATAAGACCTTCGATACAGTTCACAATGGAGAAAGAGAGTAACAACACACTCCCATTCCTGGATGTACTAATATCTCGAACAGAGCATGGGTTCAAGACATCCGTATACCGTAAACCAACATTCACCGGACAGTACCTCAATTTCAACTCCCACCATCCATACAGCGTAAAGAAAGGGATCGTCCGTTGCTTACAACACCGAGCAAAAGTCATAAGTGGCGACCCAGAGATGTTAGATAAAGAATTGGTCAGTATAAGTAGTACCCTACAACGAAACAACTACCCTGGGTACATAGCAGCAGCCCCAAAAAACTGGGATAGGCGGGTACAAGAGGAGGAGGAGGACAACAACACTCAGAAAACAGTCTGCCTGCCTTATGTGAAGGGGTTATCAGAGAAAATACAAAGGATCTGCGGTCCATATAACATCAGGACAACCCTCAAGAGCTTGACAACACTTCGCAGATATCTCTCTCGAGTGAGACCCCCATACAGGAGAACATGACTAAAGACTGTGTGTACGCTATCCCGTGCAGCTGCGGAAAGGAATATAAAGGAGAGACAGGCCGCCCCCTCAAGGTAAGGCTTCAAGAACACCAGAAAGCTGCAACGCGATCCCTGTGGGATCATGTTGAGATCATAGACAGGGAACACCATTGGAAAATTCGTAAACTTAAGGAATCAGCACATATGCTAGACCACAAAAATCTCCTGAGCCGACCAAGCATAGAAATAAATACAATATGGGAACCAGTAATAAGGAGTGCCAGAGAAAAGCAATGATAATAAAGTTGCAATATGAGCTCTGGTAAAAACATGGAATGATAACAGCAAAAATTGCAATATGAGCACTGGTAAAAATGTTTGCTGAAGACATTAGGTTTATAATACCCAGAAATTCATACCCAGATGTCCTCAAGGACAGTGGATAAAGGCGTTGGTTAGATCCAGTGACAGACCCAAAGAGTGTGAGTTCAATACCCGGTTAAGGCAGTGGAGAACTTTCAGAGGAAAAATTAGCAGGAGATAACTGATAACTGACATCCATCAAACATGGCACGTGGAATTAGAACAGTCTACCCCAGTGATCGAAATAAAGGGTTCAGTTCGAAATTCTAACCACCTGAAGAAGGTCGGAGCGTACAACGGCCGAAACGTTGTGATAAATATAGCGACAAAGATGAGGACAATCGTCCGCATAATGTAAATACTGTGGTGGAAGTAAGTTATATATTAGGCCGGTGCAAAAATAATATCGTTTTTTGACGTATTTTTAACATCAAAAAACGATATTATTTTTGCACCAACCTAATAGTTCGTCTGGGCACTTTCGATGGAAATAACGATAAAGCAGTGACGAGCTTTCGACTGTGAGAAAGAGAGTTGTAGGGTGGGAAATAATTTGACACCCACAAGGGCGCGGAGACTATCGAGAGTTGGAAAGTAAACCCAAGGCAGACCCTGCCCACATATGGCAGCAGTACTCCATTTTTAAACTTGATCTGGTTCTTGTAAAGGTAGAGGAGTCATGTAATTACTGGAGCGGTACAGAGAAACGACCATTTCCCCAACATCTTTCGCGATAGATCGTATGGACAAGCTTCACTTTCGGTCTGGGTTGAATTTAAAGCCAAATAGGGGCCCAATATACGCGGCCTCCCTGAAGGAACATCCCTTCACCGTGATTTGTGATAGTTCAGGATTCGATCGGAGATGAAAGAATGTAAACACTTTGGTTTTCGAGTTATTTAATTGAACCAGCCAGTTTTTCTGAGCTGTTATAGTTAGGCAAGAGGGGAGATCAGCTGCCAATTTGTGGTCATTTAGAGTTTTGAAGATGCACCCATGTATTATCAGTGTAGATATTCACAAATGATCGAAGCATATTCTTAGGCTTGGTTCATGGAACGACCCCTGGGGGGAAGCCTGCATTGATTGCTTGAGCCGCAGAGGAATGACCGTTAACAACTACCTTCAGGGATCTACCTGTTAGAAATTAATTTATAATTGAAAAGAATGTTTCAGTGATTCCATAGCAAGAGAGCTTGTACAGTAAAACTTTATGCTACACCTTGACAAAGGCTTTGGAAATATCCAATGTTGCAGTCATTAAAATGTATTTGTTATCTACTGCTTCACTAATTCTGTGAGTAATGGACTTAAGCAGTAGATAAGGCCTAACGAAAAACGTACTGCTTGTCGCTGAAGAGGTTGTACTTATTTGGATGATCAACAAACTTTTTGTTGATTATAGGCTCAAAGAACTTACTAATGACACAGAGGTGACCGATGGGTCTATACTGAGAGAGGAATGAGCGCTTAACTACATTCTTGAAAATTAAACAGACTTGTGAAGGTTTTCTCTTTTAAATAATTTCGCTAACATCGGGGATAATTCTGGGTTGATATTATTAAGGACAACCACTGGGATTTTGTCTGGGACAGTGGCTTTCTAAGGGTCAAGGTTTTGATAAGTCTTGAGACTTCCCAGCCTGTAATAAAGATACCACTGAGATTGTACTCAGTGAGACGGGGGAAGTCGGGAAGGATATGTTTTGTGTAATCTAACTCAGACGCAAAGATTGAAGCGAAGAGCTTTACTTTATCTGACGAGGAATTAAACTAAAACTAAATCTAAAACTGTCCCATTCTGCCTTTGTGTGGTGAAATATCGTCCTATGGAATGGCAAATCAGAGGATGCTTTTGCTTTGGTACCTATTTGGATACTACCTTGAGAAGAGTTTGACGTGCCCAGTGAGGGTTAAACTTCTACAAGGAATTTATCAGGATAGGATATGAGGATGTGAGGAAGAGGTCAAGAAGGTTTGTCTGATGTCCTGTCGCATCAGTGGGTGGTTTCTTCAATGATCTGAGTTAGGTAATAGGCGATGGAGAAGTCTCTGTAGTATATGCCTTCTTCATCCTTTTTTTTTTTTTTTTGAGTGGACTAACCATTCTTTGGAGTGAATATTAAAGTCACCACAGATAGGAAAGCTAGGTGAATGAAATTGAATGAGGAAATTATCAATCCTCTCAGATATTCTGTCGAAATTTAAGGTCTCATCGTCATGAGAACGATTTTTTCATCTCTGTCACAGAGAAATCCGTCCTTAATATAGCGTGGCTATAGCGTTGAGGTTCTGTGGATAATTGCTACGTGGAAGCACATATACGAAAGATTAGGGACCTCATTTTTCGTGTCTCTGTCACAGGGAAACCAGTCCTTAATATAGGCGCCGCGCTCGTGGCTGTAGCGATTTAGGTCGTCATGTTTGGCTATTAGGGGTGAGAAGCCCGGACTTGTCAGCTCCTGCAGTAGATATTAATACATGTTTCAGACGGAAATGGGATATTGGGTTTGGCCTAAAGATGGAGTTCCAGCTCTGGAAAGTTGAGACGTAGATCCCTCAACTGGTGTAGTAAATGGTAAACCTGGGGTCTATTTTGGTTTATGTTGGATCTGCTGATTTTGTTCAGTTTATTTGATTTCATGTGTGAATAGCAGTGCATTTGGTAGAAGACTAGATAGTGAAACAATCACACCCGCAGGAGATGCATCCGTAACAGTGCCCTTCATCATGCCATCGAGAGGCCCCGCCCAAGACTACTGCACGGCCCAGAAGCCATTCACAAAATGGCGGTACAATAGACCCGATATTATATACCTATTGACTGGATAGCCTCTTCCAAAGTTACTCAAAGGTTTCGATGCTTTTATATCGAGCAAGTTTAACGATCTATCTCCAGCGCTCTTAATGAAGAAACAAATAATTTAGGAAAGAAGATACAGGTGTGATACCCTGATTGTGTATATGTATCGTCTACCCAGAAATGTCAAGAAACAACTGGTTTGTCGATTCTTTGAACCGAAGGACTCCTGCACCCAAAACTCAAAAATACATCTAAACCAGTGTTTCTCAACTTTTTTAAGCAATGGCACACCTAAGAGCAAATAAAAATATCACGGCACAATTAGCAAGATATTTAAAGGATATTCATTTAAATATTATGAAATAAAAACATAGATTTTTAAAAAAAATACAAATATGAACTTAACTTTATTTCAATGTTTCTATTCAACTATTTGTGCAGCTTATTTAGTGTGAAAGCTGTGCGTGGTGTTTTTTTCGTGATTTCTTTAATGTTTGGTCGAATGTGCGATAAACAGACACGCATTTCTTCTTCAGTTGAGCGTTCACTTTGTCGCTTCTTATTTTTGATGTTATTTACGGTTGAAAAGCCTAATTCACATAAATAAGAAGTAGAAATTTGCAATACAACTAATAAAGCCTTTTTAGCAAATCTAGAATATTCCTTTTGCAATGAAATTCAAAATATATAAATGGGTCGAATGTTTTATTTTGAGCCTTCGATCACTAGAAATGGTAACCAATTCTTCTTCTTCTTCTTCTTCTTCTTCTTCTTCACACAACTGGATTCCAATATTAGAAGAAACCTTTATGAAGGGATTTCGAATCCTATCATACTTTCGCAGCACACATAAGAGGATCGGGCGGCACACGATTGCACCGCAGAACGGCTGATGAGAATTACTGATCGATACTAAAGTACCCAAACTGATTCATATAGTTTAATTATAAAACATTATTTTATAGTATTTGATTAATGTCAAGAAATAAAGGGTTTGTCGAGTATTCGAAGCCAGGACATCACGCACCTAAAGATAATACCAAAGAGACAATTCCGATTCATGTATGTTAATTATAAAACTTTGTCTTTATCTTACTTGATTAATGACAAGTAACAACGTGTTCCTCGTGGATTTGAACCAGCACCCAAAACGAGGACATTATCTCGAGACTAACAGGCCTAAACTCCTCCATGTAGTTTAATTATAAAGTATTATCTTCATATTACATGCTTAATGCCCATAAATAAATGGCCCTTCCTGGATTTGAACGTGAGACCTCACGCTGTCAAAGTAAGAATCATACGCAAAGGGCATGCAGCTAATGCACCACCTCGCCGCTTAATTATAAAACATTTACCCCTACGGTACTTGATTAATGTTTAGAAATTACCGGTTTGTCGGGTATTTGAACGTAGATCATCCAGAACCCCAAACCAGTATTATTTAAATGAACGAACGAGCAAATTCTGATTCAAGCAGTTCAAGCATATAATATTATCTTTATAATACTTGATTAATGTCAAAGAACAACAGGTTTGTGGAGTATTTGAACCTAAGACCACGCACACCTTAAGCTAGAATCATAAAATTAGATCAACAAGCTAATTCTACTTCACGCTGCTTAATTGCAAAACATATTATTTGATTAGTAATCAATTAATGCAAAGATGGTTTATAATTAAGCTGTATGATGGAGATTGTCTCGTTGCTTTAGGGGTGTTGTTCTCGCTTTGGCTGCCAGGAGTCTCGGACTCAAATCCCTGGCCAGCACGTTATTTCTTGATTTTAATCTCTATCTATAAAAGGCAGGATGTGTGTGTGTGTGTGTGACGAATGCACGGCCGCAATTTTCGATGGATTTGCACTAAAATTTACATGCACATGCTCCAAGTTAGCGGGAAGGCCAAGACCGACTTTGCATTTCCCAACTCCCATCGATAGTGGAAATAATCGATTTTTTCATGCTTTTACGGCACTTTTCATGTAGTTTGCGGCCATTTTGTACTGGCCAGAGTGAGAGTCAATAGCAGGCTGCCATGAATAGGCAGGAAGATTCTATTGGCCATCGTGAGACCCAACAGCTGACTGACACGAATGTTAACTAGCATGCTAGCATGCAAAAAAATCGATAGCTGCATTCGTCACAAGTGGGAAAAATTTAAATCTGCATGGCACTTTACTCCAATTGGCTCATTCCCTTGCTTAAACTCAACGTTGATTTTGATTCTGCAGAACTGGTTTAATTTTGTGAAAAAGTATTTATTGTTAGCATTCTTTTTTCATTCGGTTTTTCCAGTTACGAGTCCTTTTTTAAAGCTGATCGTTTTGTGTTCATTTTGTTTAGTTCTTTTTTCGTAACAGATTTAATGTTTAGTATAGAGCTTAGGACAAAATTTGCAGTGTGAGATAGGCAAGAAATAAGGCATGTAGCAACATCAGCACGGAAAAGGGCACTCCTTTAAAGGCAAGGAAGGGCAAAAATATTTTAAGTCAAGTGATAGCGATTGCTGTATGAGTCATACAATTTTTCAATCAAGCACGGACAACGCTAGTCAAGAAATATAAAGAAAATTTTTACAATTAAGCTGCATTGTTTTGTTGATCTATGTTTATAATTACGAATTAGCACCCATTGTGAGAATCATTCTCGCAATGAGTGCTAATTCGTTATTTCTTGACATTAATATAGAGAAATAACAAGCCCACCCGGTATTTGAACTCGGGGCCTTTCACACCTAAAGCGATAATTATACCTCAAGACCAATGAGTCAAAGCTTGTCGCTTCTTTATAAAACGTTATCACTGTATTACGTGATTAATGTTAAGAAAGAAAGGGCCCCAGTGGGATTTGAACTCGGAATGTCTTGCACCCAAAACGAGTCTTATCAAATTGCAAATTCTTCTTGAAACTGCTTAATTAAAAAACATTCTCTTTATATTAGTTGATTAATGTCAAGTAAAAGACGGGCCGTCACTACTTGAGCCCGAGATCACCTGCATTCAAAGCGTGAGGTATGTCCCCTAGAAGGAGCACATCGTTTACCCACAGCTAAACCTACCATCGATATTACTTGACTAATAATAAGCAATAAAGAGCGCATCAGTGATTTGAATACGGGAATTCCGAAAGCAAGAACCAGACATCTTGAACAATGAACCAAGGAGCATTCATCTTTCTACTACTAAACTAACAATTAGAAATAACAGTCTTTTCGTCTTTTTTTAACGTTGGACCTCTTGCACCCGAAGCATTATTATAGCATATTAGGTTTATATTACTTGACTAAAATCAAGAAATAACGGGCTTATCTAGAATTTGAACCCGGAAACTCTCACAAAGTAAAAACCACACCTCCAGACCAACGAAGGGATGCGCGCTCATGTAACTTAGTTTTGAAACTTTACGTTTATATTCTTCTGTTTTATGCTCCGTGTCCCCTCAGGGAGTAGGCGATCAAGGCTCTCCACAATTTCCCATCTTTTGTAGCACTTAATAAATTGTGTTTTTGTGATTTCTCCCGAACCCTGTTCCGCCATGCATACTATGAGTATCAGATTTTCCAAGCTCTCTTTCCTCATTGTGTAGCCTAGAAATTTCAACTGCCTCTTCCTGGTTCTAAATACAAGTTTCCTTTGTTTTTTACACTTTCTCTAAAATTTCGTCGGTCCGTGGTATTCTTCTGTAGAACCACATTTCTGTTGCTTCAAGTCTCTTCTTCATCTTGTCCAGCATTTGCAGCCATAGAAGAGGACAGATATCACGTTTAATCATTGATTAATAACAGTCTCGTCTGTGTTTTGAACATGGGATCTTGTTTTTAATTGTTTCTTTTAGTTCATTTCTTTCTTTTAGTGTTTTTCTGCTGTTAATTTTTTCTGTATTCAATGTTTCTTTTTCTTTTTTCTTTTTCTTTTTTTAGTTATCCATTTCTTTCTTTCAGTCTTTTTTTCTTTCTTCTTTTTTTCCATTCTTTCTTTAGCGTTGTTTTCAATTCCAATGTCTTCTGACCTATTCCATATTTATAAACATTCATTTCTTATTTTATTCTGTTTTTCTTAACACATTTCTCCTTTGTTCTATTACTTTCCTTCCTTCCTTCCTTCCTTCCTTCCTTCCTTCCTTCTTTATTGATTAATCTCGGAAACTAAATCCGAACCTTTTTGTTGAATTGCCGCTATTTTAATTTCCCAAGGTGGATTCCTGATATCAAAAACGTTCTGTCCACATATGGAATTTGTCTTTGACGTTGGAGACGGAATTATACGGAGAGGAATCTTTGGCTTGATGCGATTAACTCATTTAAAACGCGAAAAAAAAAGGCCGACAAAAGTCGAAATTAATCTCACTAAGAGAAAAGGAACCCTTGGGCAGGGAGTGGGGGGTGAAGGTGATTAATTTATAGGAAGTCGAGAACAAAGAGAATTTCAACTTTATGCTATCGGCCGTAGGGAGGCGGGTGATGAGAGTAAGGAAAAAGAAAAAAAAATAAAGTAAAATGATATAGAAAGGACATTTCTAACATATAATAAAGAGAAAGAAACGTAAACAAAGAGAGAGAAGAACGAAATGAATATAAAGACAAAGCAAGAGAGAGAGAGAGAGAGAGAGAGAGAAAGAAGTAAAAGGAAGGAAACCGAATATAAAAAAAAGAAAGAGAGAAAGCCGAATAGGATGAAAGAAAGAAAAAAAAAAGTAAAAGAAAGAAAGAAAACAGAAGACAAAAGAAAAAAGAAAGAAAGGGGAAGGCCGAATAGAAAGAATAAACGGAAATGTGAATATGAAAGAACGAGAAAAAAAAATGAATATGAAAAGAAAGAAAAAAGAAAGCCAAATAGAAAAAAAAAAGAATGAAATAATAAAGAAAAAAAAAGAAAGGAAAGAGAAATAGAAAATAGGAAAGAAGGAAAACGAAATACGAAGAAAGGGAAATTAAAAACGAAATGAAGCAAAAAAAGAAAAAAAAAGAGAAAAATAATAAAAGACAAAGAGAAAAATATGGAAAAAAATAGAACAAAAATATAAAACACAAGTAATATCAAGAAATTGAAAATTTAACGAAAAAGGAAAGTTGAATATAATGAAATAGGAAAATATAGAGGAAGCAGAAAATAGACAAAAATAAAATATTAAAATAGAAATCACAAAGAAAATGTAACAGTTGTACGACAAAAAGACAATATCTATCTATCTATTTATCTATCTATTTATCTATCTATCTATCTCTCTCTCTCTCTCTCTCTCTCTCTCTCTCTATATATATATATATATATATATATATATATATATATATATATATATATACGTACATGAAGAGCGCAAGACAGTGAAAGATCTAAAAATAAATTTAAAAAAAAAGACTGAAAACTCAAAATCACGACTCCGTTACAACAAAAAACATCTGTCTTAAAATAATACCTATTTACGAACAACGAAACCATTTCCTTGGTAACATTAACAAAAGAAAAATCTACAATAATATAACCAAACTAGCAGCGCGTGTCCTCATTACGAAATAAGATTTTGAAGAAAAACTTTTTTTCATGGCCACCAACTGACATAAAGGAAATCGAAAATCTTTGAATAAAGCAGATTTATAAATTAGCAACAACGACAGAAAAAAAAGTCCCCGTCATTCTCCATGTTGCAATAAGCAGACGATAGCGCGGATGAATGTTCTAGAAGTTGGGAAACAATTAACGCGAGAAAATAGCGTCGAGAAGATTTTCTTTTTTTTTTTTCTTTCAGTGCGTGTATCTTTATTCTACCATTTAAAAAAACAAAACAAATGTAATGCATTTCTGAAGAGATATATTTTCTTTTCTACAAGGATAGTATCAACAAAACTCTTCGATTACGAAAGAAAAAGAATAAAACTATTCGGAATCGTAATAATTATTGTAGTAATATTTTTTTGGTAAATTTGGAATGAGCAGAGATGGATTTTTGATAAAAAAGAATTGTCTGAATCAAAATGGATTGAAATGAAAGAACGAAAAAAAAATGAGGATAAGAAAAATTTAGAAAAAAAATAAAAAAAATAAAAGTGAATGAAGGAATCATGGAAACGAATTGTTTTTAAATTACTTGGTTATTGCGAGGAAAAAAAAAATTAAAACAAAAATGGTAATTAGAAATTTCGGAGATTGAAAAGCTTTCGAGAATAAGAATGAGAGATATTATAGCTACCGAAAGAAAGAAAGAAAGAAAGAAAGAAAGAAAGAAAGAAAGAAAGAAAGAAAGAAAGAAAGAAAAGTATAAGAAAGAAATAATGAATGAAAAAGAAACAAAAGAACAAGAAAGAAAGAAAGAAAGAAAGAAAGAATGAATGAATGAATGAATTAAAGAAAAAGAAGTAAAATAACAAGAAAGAAAGAAAGAAAGAAAGAAATAGTAATAGAAACTGAATCGAAAAAAGATAAAAATAAACGAAAGAAAGTATAAAAACTAAAACAAACACTAAGAAATGATAATACCATGAAAAATAGATAAAGAGAAAAGCTTCGATACACGAAGAAAATGAAGAGAAGCAAAAAAAACCCCCAAAAAACGGTGCTATCGAATGATAAAATGGAATTGTTTGAAGCAAAGGAAATGAAACAACAGAAGACGCCAAAGTAGAAATCAAAGAAAGAGAAATTGAAAGAGAAGATAGCAGAAACAAGAATTTCTATTATAGAAAGGGAACACCTGAAAGAGAGAAATAAAAGAAAGAATTTAAAAATTGAAAGAGAAAGAAAAACGAAAATTAGTCGAAAAACTAACAAGTCGACGAACTGATTGAATAAAAAAAAATCGACTTCCGGAACGAATAGAGGACATGATCAAAGATGGCGGCGATTATTTCAAGCAAAAAAAAAATGTACGTATAACCAGAGATCCTTTGATGTCTGCATGAAAATGAAAGGAAGCAAGAAAAAAGAAAAAGAAAAAAATGTGTAGAAACTATTATTTGAAAAGAAAAACAAAAGGCTGATAACAAATTGGAGGCCTCAACTTTCATTCAAGATGAAAGTTGATAAAAAATAATTACAAATCAGGAGTCAATTTTAAATAATAAAATCCTCTAAACATTTAAAATGGAAGACGGTGTTATCTTAAAAATTCAGATATTCCAGATGTTTTCTTCGTTCGTAGAACATATTCGATAATTATTATCATAGGCATCGAAAAATAGCTCCATTTGTTTATTTCATCATCATCATCATCATCATCATCATCAATATCCACCCGCTCCTCCTCCCCCTCCTCCTCCCACTCCTCCTCCTCCTCCTCATCATCATCATCATCAGTGCGGCCGTAGGATCTCTGCTGTCGACTACTTGACTAGATCCCTCCACATATATGGGTTGAAAGCCAGAAAGATTAATTCCTGTGTAGCTTGGGGAAGTACAACTGGTGGATTGCATTTCTCTTCAGGTCAAACTACAGCTGATATCCTCCAACCTGAGGAGTCACCTTGGCCACAGCCACGTAGTCGTTGATTCCTTCAGTGGATCACTCTGCCCTTGCCGTCGACATCAGTGTGGGAAGCCCGGGAACGCGTCGCCATTACTGCACTGGTTCTATCCATAACTAAAGAGCTTAGATTTTTTTTTTTTTTTTTTTTTTTTTACATTGAGCTCTATTTTGAACGATTTGCATAAAATTTTGATTTCTTCATAATCATTTATTAAGATGATGCCAGTATATTTCTACATATTCCTAGTATTTGATTTTATGTGACGTGTCACTTCAGGACGTCAGTGATCATAACTCTCCACAGCTTCCTATCCTTCCTAACTCTAAGCTATATGTGTAGCCTTTCGCTCCCTACCAGCGCCTGTTCTGTCGTCCATCTACAAAAAAAAAAACTTACTAGGTAGTTTATTCGCTATTTCCTTCTCCCGCTTCTTGCTTTCAGTATGTCATGTGAGTGTCAAAATCTCTAAGCAACCTTTCCTCATTACATGCCCCCTCAAATTTCAACTTTCTCTTTCTGTTTCTAAGTGTAAGCTTCCTTTGTTTCCAGTTTCCTTAAAACTTCCACGTGTCTCACATACTTCGTTCATAGTATTCACTGTATCCATCTGTAGTACTATATCACTATTGTCTCATGTCTCTTCTTTATTTGTAAAGAAATTGTCCAGCATTCACTGCGAGATCGGAGGATTGATATTACGTGGCATTTCAGTTTCTTTGTTTCTAACGAACTTTTCCTGTTTCTTATTAGTTTGTTTAGCTTTTAGAAGGCATCTTTGTTATTCCAATGCCCCTTCAGATTTCGATGTCATATTTTTCGCTTAAAACACTTCCCAGTTATTAAAATTTCTGCACTTGTTTAATTTTTGGCTCTACTTCTAGCTAACGACCATACAATCAACTTACAATTGATAGTTAGTCTTTTCTTCCCGCTTTCCTTTACTATCTTGTCTAGGAAGTTCTGTAGTGGGTGCGTGTGTATGTGTGTGTGTTTTTTTTTTTTTTTTTTTTTTTTAATTGCCTTCAAAACGGTGTACAGAAGAAAAAAAGCTTTTTATTTTTTTCTACGCTTTCCATCGTCTGTGTTATGAGGTGAATATAAAATTGTTTCAAACATTTTTTTGTGAAGGAAACGATTGAGTAAAAATTATGCATATAGGATACTGTTCATAAAGAGTAGCGGCAAAAATCCGTACTACATTCGGATCACGCGTGCTTTACAGCAAACCTCTTGCAAGCAATTCTTTGGTTTTGTGCCTAAAGATTATGCTTTTTTTTCCATCTCAAGCAAGGCAATGAACCCACTAAGACGCAAGGAGTTACTGAGTGTGAGAGAATATGAGAAAAACATCAAAGAGTGCGAACAATAAAAGAACAGGTATTAAGAAGACAGAACGTAACGAATGGCATTGCCTTTAAAGCTTTGAAGATCCAGGTTGATTAGAAAGCAAGAAGCTGGAATAGTTCCACAAGCGAGAAGTGCAAAAGAAGAAACACTAAGCACATTTACATCTCGCCATTTCTACTGCAACATGATGAGACCTTGCAGCCAATCTAGTGCTGCGCTTAAATTCATAAAGTCTAGGTGCCATAAAGGAAAGTTCTTACGAAGCAATTGTCATGAAAGTATTTATAGAAAAGGCACAGGGAAAATATATTACGGCGGTGGGAAAAGTGACTGAGGCCGAGATGCCAGGTCAGGACCTATAACATTAGAGATTCTTCTTTATTTAGAATCTATAAATACACGACAGAAGCGTCAAAGCAAATGTTAACAGCGGTATTCAATGCATAAACGAATCGTAGACTCATAAATGTTTATAAAGTATTTAAAACAAAAAACTGTAAAGTGTTAATTTTTATTCAATGTTGGGATTTGAAATTTATGATGGAAGTAAATGATGGCTATATAAAATAAATGAAATTTTTAAAAGTAAATATCTATAACATAGTGAATTATTTAAAAAAATATTAGGTTTATCTCTTGCTTTTTCCGTACAAGGTAATAACAATTCATATCCTCCTTTTTTTCTCATTTTTCTAAACTATTATTATAAACTATAATTTTGTAAAATGCAAATTTCACAGCTTCAAAATTTCCAATATTTCATCTAAAAGCCAGAAGATGTGAACTTTTAGCAAAATGATTCCAATCTTTTAAAAAAAAGAAGTCGTCAGTTTATCCCATCTCCTATTGTCGGTTTAAACCAGTGTTTCCCAAACATATGTGCAGCGGAAGATGATAGCAGGTGAGATGGAATGATTGAAAGACAAAGATTTAGAAACAGTTTCAAAAAATTCATATGCCAAAAATAAATATGATTTCAAAATTTAAATATATTTTATTACTGCGATATTTTTGCATTATATCAAGTATTAAGAATATAGTAACTAGGGTCTGCAAATTGGAGGAGAGAGTTATTGTCATATGCCCTAGTCGACGAATGGTTTTATAAGGCGATCATACGCCGACCAGAAGATATATACATTATCACACCTGTGGAGAGATACAGGCTATCTCTCTCAGGTCATGACAATAGACAATTAGTAAACAAAAAAACACTGTTCGATTAGGATAATCGAACAGTAATCCTTTCTCAGGTTCGCCTCGGTTTCAACACGAATACTGATCCACAATTCAAGGATGAACGATAAGGCGTAATGATTTTGGTATAAGAATTTTAATATGTACATATACACAAAATATTAAAATAAAAGAAAAATATAAGCATGAGTAAAACATCCGACGACCAGATCTCAAGAGTTATGTTGGGATACCAAAATATGCCTAAATCCAAGTGGATTCGACTGAACCCGAACGGATAAAAAAAATAAGTATGAATAACTACGAATGCAGAAATCAACGCATAACCAAAAGACATGGGATAGGATTTACATATTTCTATTTTGACATGTGAAAAGGTGCATGTGAGAACATAAAGTTTATGGGTGCATGTTTATCTTTCTAACACGGGTCCAAAATATATGATTACTTATCTTTATATTCAGTTCTCTTTTTTTTATCATTGTCCTTTCTTTTCTCGACACAAATACGATTTCACACACTATCCGGCTGTAACAGAGATATATACTTTCTTCCTCTCCGTTTTTTTCTTTCTTTTTTTCTTCTTCTGTATACAGTTCAGATCAAACACCATTCAACTGCAACAGGGATATACACTTTCTTCCTCTCTCTGGTTCTCCTTTTTTCTTTCTTTCTTCTTCTTTACACAATTCAGCTTGTAACAGAGATATATACTTTCTTCCTCTCTGGTTTTCTCTTTTCTTCAAACGCAGGCTGTATTCTCAGTGTACAAAATTTTCTGCGTCTTCTGTGATAACGGGAGTTCTCGTCTTCAATTTGGGGTTATCGAACAGAAATACATGTTCTTATATTTCTTGTCCGGAGTTGCCTGGGATGAATCGGACAAGTTCCATCATTATCAAATGAGTCTCATCTTTCCGTTCATAGGTTATCAGCGCTTCGATTTCGAGTCTTGCTCCTTCAAAGACAAGACAGCAACTGACTCCCAAGTAATTTTCTAACTCTCACGTGTTCTGCGTTTTGGCGCGAATTCCAGCTTACATCAGTCCCCTGTCTAGCTTCTGTCTAGACATCTGTTGCTACGGGTAATTGGGTCAGTCAACCTCTTGACTTGCTTTCCCAAAATGTCACAAGACTTCCACGTGACCTCTTCTGTTGCCAGGCGGAGATTAACCTTGATATATGCGTGTATGCGTGTTTGGGCTATCTGCGTCCGTCACGGTTATCAATGATAATGTTCTGACTTCAAATCCATGGTTATCTCCCTTTAACCCCATTTCTGGACCTTCTTTTGAATAGAAAATTGTATAAACTGCTATGTCAACCTCACAGCTGCACATGAACAGGCCAATAGATACTCCCTATCCTCATCCATAGGAAGCCGCCTTCCAAACTCAACTGAATGCCTCGATCTGGTCGAGGAACAATATTGGTCCACAAAACCATGCATGTCTGGCAAGGATCCCAACACTGAAACATTTCAAACCTCGTCAGGAATATGACGAAGAGAAAATGAGTGCCCCAGTCTATTTAATATTTTCCTAGACTATACCCTGCGCCTATATAAGCACAAACGTTAAGAGTGGGCACTGATCATTTAAGCATTCCATACCACATCCCAGACGAATAGAAGACAGCGTTCGTACTTTCCCTCCAGAGGTCAATTTACTAGTGAAGAGGAGTGTGGTATGCCAACGACACAGGCATTCATAGTTGGGATAAGAATGATTTGGAACAACAAATCGACATCCTCTAGCAAGTATTCTAAGGACTCAATATAAACCTTTCGAAAACAGAAATATTGATCTGGAATTGGAATAAAAGCAGTCATACCACCTACCCTGAATCCATCTATCGGTATACGAATCAGTTACAACAAATTTAGTACAGCAAATAAGGAAAATGAACATAGAATAGGCTGCGTTAGGGGTAGATTCGCCCAACATCGCAAATTAATGCAAAACCAAAGAATTAGCATAAAAAAAAACACGTGCGCCGTCAGATCAAGACATTCATTATGGCATTGAGCGAATGAAGCCTGTAGGTTTTAGTGGGGACCATCCTTCTTCGACACTCGGGGACTGGTGCAACAGAATCCTGAACAAAGAACGATACCAAATAACAGAAACCATATCAACTGCAGCAAAAACTAAAATGGATGGCACATATAACTCACACAATCAAGATGCTGATATTCCACATTACTTTAAACAAAATGGTGGGAAGAAAATCTCTATCAGTACTAGAAAGAGGTATAAAAGATAATGGACGGATCTGAGAAATTTATTTTCCTGAAAAATTGTACTAAGAGAAGGATTTTATAAATTTCAACCGAAAGTTGCACTGGCTGCTCGGTCAATAAATGCCGAATATTTCCTTGTAAGAAAATGGCTAATATCATCATTACCATTTGTAATATCTTCCATTTGATTTGATAATTTCATGTTACACCAACAATAGCTCTCAGGTATTCATTCTAAAAAACAAGTTTCCTACAATCTTTTAGCCAGCCTAGGTATGACGATAAACTACACCCGGCAGCAAGGCCTCGGATCGGTGGGTTTTGAGGAGCGTGGAAGCAGCTCTTAATTGCCGTTCATCGCAGGTCCACCCTAACCTGGTGTGGTAGCACCTGTTAGGGTCCCAGTAAATAGTTAACCCCCAAACTGAGGTCAAGACACAATGGAAGTATAAAAATAGATTTTTCTTGTAAAAATATTACCAGCAATACATTTTTGGAAAATAATTTCATCATTACATTTGACTTGCAAAAACCCTCTTTACAGACCTACGCCAACGAAACCTGATCTATAAACTTATCTCCTTAAAAAAAGAATACATATTTTATTTCATACGAACCTATCCTAAAAATCTTGTCGTCATTAAATAATTTATTGCCGTAAAGCACAATAAATCAATAAATCAAACAATCTTTTTGGCAGGACGTTTCTCCAGTGGGGGAGGGTAACAATAGAACTAATTAATGCATCGAATCATCTAACTTTGATAACATAATGATGAGATCTATCATTTCTCCTCTATATCTTCTCCTTTTACAAAATGCTTATGATGATAAAGCTATTTGTCTATTTACTTCTGCTGACATTTCAGAGACTACTGATCACAAGAATATAAATGGGTTTACTCTTTCAGCAGCTTTTCCAGCTCTACTGATTTCAACACCACTAATAAACACGCACACATACACACACACACACACACTCACACACACACACACACACACATATATATATATATATATATATACACACACGTTTCATTGGAGACAACGGACAAGTCACTGCGATTAAGATTTTTTTATTAAGAAAACTGTTCAAATGATCTGTAGATCTGAACGCTTTCGGCTAATCTGTTATCCATTATCAAGGATTTTTTTTGTTTAACTCAGTATGCAAATATTTTTAATTTCCGAACACGGTCAGCACGTTGCGGCCGTGTACATAATTGATGGTGTTTAAATTTAGCGTCCTTTTTATTATTAACATTTCTATTATTTCAGCCTACACATACACACACACACACACACAAACGCATAAACACACATACACGCACGTGCGCGCGCACACACACATACAAATATATATATATATATATATATATATATATATATATATATATGACCAAATATGATTTTAATGCATGCCATGTTTATGGCTTAAAGTGCTCAATATCAGATGAAGGTGGACATTGAAGTTAACCCCCAGAGGCGCCACCCTGTTTATTCTAAAATCCAATCGTTACGCCATATACGTTATGTTTTTGCTCGGCTATTTATATATGTAGTTCAGTAGTGCATTGTGGGTAATCTATTATTGTATTATTCTATCGGTTATTTTGGCAGGCGGTAACGGTTATATTTCGATTGAGGGGTTATTGAGTGCATCCGGATACAAATATAAACACAACGAAACGTGATAATAACAACTAACAATCAAATAACCAACAACCAATATTAAAATAAACAATAATAAATAAAATAATAAAAGTTAACAAACATTACCATAAATAGCGGAAAAAACTACATCCGGGTCTTAAGTCTAGATACCATAGCGGAAAGTTCATTAGAACAATAACAATGAAAGTATTTATAGAAAAACACAGGGAAGTTATATTTTAGTATTATTTTTATTTCTTTTGTAAAATTCTTTTACTTTTTGATATAATATTTCATAATTATTTTTCATTTTGTAGCATAATATTTCAATTTATATAGAGTAATTAATTTTATATATAATTTTAATCACTTAAATGATTTTGTGATGAAAATGTAAGATTTAATGCAAAATTAATGTAAGACTGTAAATTGACAATGCAATAGTTGTCTTAACTTACATGTTAACGTTTTCGAAATCGTCATACTTGATTAATGAGCCAACATATATATATATGTGCGTTTGCTTGTTTATAAGAATCGATAATTAGTAGTCATACATACATATATAGAAATATATTGATATACATATTAATAGAGAACGTTTCGCGCACGCCTCCATATAATTGCTTGAGGTAAATGTAGATAGATTATTTCAAATAATTCATAAATTATCGATTGATCGCTTCCGATTATTGAACTTTGTCTGTTGCAGTTCAAATAAATTCCAGGTCATCATTCGATAATAATTGATTGAATTATTATTGATCTTTTTGCTCAATAATAAAATGTTCGTTATTATTCTTAATATAATCAGTTCAGAGTAAAACAACTCTTACTATAACCTAAGTTAGAAGACGATTATTATTATTATTATTATTAGAAATGCCCATAAACATTCCATGGTTTTGCTATTTTAATTTTCTGATGAATCCTAATACTAAATTTAATGACTAAATAAATTCCTTGTGAGTTCTACGACTATAAAATCCCCGTGGAAGTTTCCCGATTGTATCGTTAAACATTTCAGCTTAATACATTTAAGAACATATTGCAGAAACAGTCATAAGTAGGAATGCAGGTCATTATTTCAAAATGTAAGACAAATAAAAAGCTTTCAAACTGGCAAAGTTTTATTCCATTCCACTAAAGCAGACGGTAAAGACATGAGAGCGTTATAACTCTTTCTCTACCGTTCCGTACTCTAAGGTCAAACAGCATTTCTGACCTGACTTATTCTTCCGGTAATCCTTAGAATCGAAACGGAATGGTCCATTATTTATCTCTGGTAATGGTAGACTGTAGCGCACGTCTTAACGGAACTACTACGTTCGAAAAACCACAAAGAATTATTATATGATTATTTTATCTGCAAACAAAGCAAATTTTAGTGGAGATTGAACCAAAGTAACAACCAAGTGAACTGAGGTGGCAGATTTTCATCAGGTTTCGTGTACTCTTCGGAGTATACGTGAAGCCACAAGGGGTGCAATCTTTTGTAAGTATCAATCCTCATATTGACTCCAATCTCCTCCAGCCACTTCGAACCTTTAGTACATACGGTGCCTAGAGCACAACCACCACCAGTTATCATTATTATACTCGTTAGAATGACAGAATTATATACGTAGAATTAATTATGTGAAAATATACATTGCAAGCAAGAAACACATCCATCTGATGTCTTTCTTTTATAATACATTTAACACAATACGGCAACGTAACTGTATTACCAGCAGCAGTTGCCTACCTTCAGCGATCACACAAACATAGTAGAGGACACACTATGCTTGTATGTTTTAAATACGCTTTCGCTCTTTCAGTTTCTTTTAGCATAAATACACTAAGAAACTAAAGTTCGTATTTCCAAATTAGTTTCACGTTAACACCTAACGATTGGCTGGTTTATTACACATATACACGCATGCCACTTTGTCCTAGGTTCAAATCACAACAAGGCAACCCTGATGTTATATATCAGTTTTCTTTTAGCTGATAACGATTTTCGTAATGAAATACTTATCAATTTGACTGTTTCTATGTCGAATTTTCTCTTCCCAATTTCTTTTCCTTATTGTTTTTTTTTTTTTTTTACTGTTCCGACATTTATCATCTTTCCATCTACATTGCTTTACCCGGTTTTTCTGTGCATATTTGAATAAATTCCAATTTATTGATGCCGATTCAGTATCAGACTCCCCCACCCAGCAAATACTGTATAAATCGAATTTAATGTCAATAAAAAACATTTATTCTGTGAATTTGATCTGTGGTAACACCAACACGTACTGGACTCAACCGAAGCGATACCAAGCGAGAGTTACATGAGAGCAAGCATTTAAAAGACAAGGAAATAACTTGACAGGCGAAGAGGATAGAAGGAAGAACTACGCTCTGCTAAGATATCCACTGCGAACCTGAATTACGCTTTCCTACTGTCTCCGAAATATTCACTGCCAACCTCTGGATTCTATACTCGAAGACAACCGTCATGAAAATGTCTAACAAACAGAACAAATCAGTAACAAAGACAGAGCAGAAGGCTGCTCCTCCTGTTATGTGATTCTTTTGTGTAGGTACTTAGGCTGCGTAATTCTTATTGACCTGTGAGTCATGTCAGCGTATAAATTCTAGTTTCACATAAATAACAAAAGTGCCAATATCTATATCTGAGAGAACTTGATCAGCGTCTTAATCAATTTTTCGAAACTGCTCACAAAAATATGTCAACGAAGAATGCAGCCATTATGTTTACCATACAGACCAGGCATACATTAATGCTATTTATAAACTCAAAAACTGAGGTAAATACTCTAACAGGTAAAAGTGAGGTACAAGCTCTTACTGGCTTACACTGAAGTATATGCTGTTATCGGTAAAAATGAGTTATATAATCTTACCTGTAAAATTGAGGGACATGTTCTTATCGGTAACATTAAGGTACATACACTTGCAAGCAAAATTTAGATGCATGCTCTTACCGGTAAAATTGGGGTACATACTCTTACCGGTAATATGGAAGTGCATACTCTTATCGGTAAAATTAAGTTACATGCTCTTATTCTTATTAGATGTCGCAGTATTTCGACCGGTAAATTGGAACTACAGGGTTAATAAGAGAAATCAATAAGAGACTTCCTGTAAATACTCGAAGTATTTTTGTTCTCTTATCATAAGAACGGTTTTACCACTATATGATAATACAATAATTCTCTTTCATCTGAAATCTAATTTCATACATATTTATTTAACATTTTTGCCAAAAGTCTGACTGGCGGCGTCTGCAAAAAAAAACTGAAAAAAAATATGCAAAAGGATAGTTGGTGCGTTGTATAGGCGCATGACAGGCATAATATGATAGAACACGCCTAGTAGGTGTCTCGTAACAAACAAAGTGGGATAACCGCAAAAATTGAAACCAATCATGTAACAAAAAACGGTGTTGTCTACGTCGAAAATATTGCAAGAATTCGAAAACCTTTTATACGTTGTTTTACGGGGTCTTTTAGGAAAGACTTTCAACACTGGAAAGAGAGATAACAGCTACTGGAGTTGAGAAAAGTATTTTCCGGAAAAATTGTTTTAAGACAAAAATTTTGTGAATTTTAACAGATAGTAGTACTGCTCGCTCGGTGAATGGAAAATTTGTCCTTATAAAGAAAAAGCTAATATTACCATTGCCATTATTATTATTATTTTTTTATATTGGGTTGGTGCATATTTATCAGGCGCTTTTGTAGCCGAGATATTTGTTAATAAAAATTGCTGTTTTGTTTACATTTTTAATAAAAATATTTTATTTTCAGGTTATTAAAATGCGTGTCGAGAATCATACGCTCCGGAATAATCATTTAAAAATGTTGTTGTTGAATTGTTATGTTTCTTTTTTCATAATAAACACTGTTTAAAAAACGCCTGATAATTATGCACCAGCCCACTAATTTCCTTGGATTTCTGTTGTATACACATTTCCTTCCGGGTCCCAATCGGAGACCTAAGGTCAAAAATAGCTTCATGACATTTTCCACTGATCATTTTTGTCAAAAAACAAAAACAAACCCAAAGATCACACACATTTTACATAAATAGCTCTTCGTAATGTGTGAGCTGTTTGTGAGTACAATTATTATTATTGTTAATATTATGATTATTATTAATATTATTATTAGCCTTTGCATTGTTTAACACAAGTTGTCACCAAGTCTCCACCAGCGACAAAAAAATGAAAATTAAATGCAATTGGTGTCATTGTATGGAGGGAAATCTACGCAAGATATCAGAAGTAGCCGCCATTTTGCAATTCACATATTTTAGGACAGCCAGAAATTTGATCCACATATTTGTTTGCTCCGTTTGATATCATTCCTAGAGTCCAAACAATAACAACAGGTAATGTCTTGAGATTCCATATTCAAAGGATTTCTATTTTGTTATTATTATTATTATTATTATTCACCGTGTTTTTTTCGCAACCTTCGTTTTCTCCTTCATCTTTTCCTTCTCGCTTTTATTAATGTCTTTCGCCGTTTTTCTCCCCCTCCCCCGCCGTCTTATCCGTCTTCTTCACTTTTTTTTTTCTCTCTCCTTCTCACCAATTATTTATTCTTTTCCTCCTTAAACGTCAGCTCTATTTTTATGTGCGCCACTTTTCAGCCCGGATTTTATTTTATTTTATTTTTTTTTTTTATTTATTTATTTGTTCATTTTTTTGCTCTTTCAGACGAGATGATCATCTCAATCCTGCACCCTCTCCTTCTGTGACTGAGGCGTCTGCACCTGGTTACCCTCCGTCAGATGCCCTCCCCAACATCGAAAACTTCGCCGCCAAGTTTTCAAGTGTTTTCCTTCCATCGATTTTTGTCGGATCTTTTCATTTGATCGAGCGATTGGCACTTGCGTATGCTGAACACAAGACAAGCAGACAGGAGAACTGAAGGGGAGAAAGACTAGATAGATAGATAGATAGATAGATAGATAGATAGATAGATAGATAGATAGATAGATATGAACAAAGTGAGATTAGATATGTTGTATATTGGAATGACAAAATGGAAAAACATAATTTGTTTTGTAAAACCATATATATATATATATATATATATATATATATATATATATATATATATATATATATTAATTGATTCATCGAGTCTGATAGAAACCTCAGGAAGCACTGAGTCCCAAATATAGGACGAAACGGCCGTCCAGTGCTTCCTGAGGTTTCTATCAGACTCGATGAATCAATTAATATAATTATCAAATCTTCCTCATTACTATATATATATATATATATATATATATATATATATATATATATATATATATATATATTTCGATTATAGGTGCAGTTTAATTTATAATTACATGAATCATTCATACAAAAAACAAATATAGAGGTTAATGATTTAAATGGCGAGAATACATCTTCGCAAACAATTTCAATAAGATACACTAACCCCGAACCTGTATATAAATGATATGATCCCTGTTTATAAATTCCAGTTTCATAAGGTCTTTTTTAGTTTTTACAAGCTTTCGTCTGTTCCTACAGACATCCTCGGGTATAGAAATAGATTTGTTCTTGTTTTTTACTTCTCGGTAATAAGAGGACAACAAAAATATAGATGTAATCTGAAAAAATGCTATGAGAAATGTGTTATTGTTTTGGAACGTGCGGTCGCAACGCTGAGTTTGAATTTTAAATTTTAAGGTTGTACGTTTTTGTACAAATATAGTAATAAGAGAATTCTTTTGTATTGGTAGGTTTTCCGTCAATGTGGCATGAATCATTAACCTCTATATTTGTTTTTTGTATGAATGATTCATGTGATTATATATATATATATATATATATAGGTGAGAATATATACATATATACATACATACACACGCACACACACATGCACACACATATGAACACACACACACATATATATATGTGCGTGTGTGTGTGTGTGTGTGTAAGTAATAATCCTTTGGCATATAATCCAAGCGAATCCTGTTAGGTTGGTGCAAAAATAATGACGTAATAATGTCGTTTTTGACGTTAAAAATACGTCAAAAAACGACATTACGTCATTATTTTTGCACCAACCTAATAATAATATAAAATATTAAAACTGATCAACAAAAAGAGGTCAATGTATTTATTATAACAGAGCATATAGATTACATAGAATAGAGGTAAATTTGGATTTCTATTCCATGTAATATATATATATATATATATATATATATATATATATATATAAGAATGTATAAACATAAAAATGTCTTAAAATAATTGTTGGACTTTGTCCATTTCATAATGTATATATATACATACATACATACATACACATATATATATATATATATATATATATATATATATATATATATATAGATAGATAGATAGATAGATAGATAGATAGATAGATAGATAGATACTGACCAGATAAAGACTGTAATAATTATAGAGTGTAATAAAATATATATTAAATTATGTATTAAATATGTATTAAATATAGACAGAAATAGTGTAATACTAATACATATAGACAATGAAAGATTAGGATTTACACACACACACATATATATATATATATATATATATATATATATATATATATATATATATACATATATATATATATGAAGAAATATACTCTTAAGGTGTGCTATATTTATGGGATAAAGTGCTCAATATCAGAGATACAGCGTATGTAAATATAAAAGTGAACATTGAAGTCAACACTTACTAGACTCAATCGTCAGGTCTGACGATTGCAACTAGCATGAAACAGCCTGTCGCCTCTAAGTGTTGACTTCAGTGTTATATATATTTATATATATATATATATATATATATATATATATATATATATATATATATATTTATATATATGTATATATATATATATATATATATATATATATAATAACAATATCAAAATGATTAGCCCCACTCGGCTGTGTTTTCTTTTTGCTGAACAACACCCTACAACCGTTTAGTATAGTTTTCAATAATAATTAGGCGCGTCTTCCGTGACATTCTAACCTATTCTCCATTATCAATTTTTCTCCCAATTTGATGGTCAAATGGAATGGACTCTGATCCTCCATTAACCAACACTGACTTTGGATTGCATTTACGTCAGGGCGTTTTGCAGGTCTGTCAATAAAAATTAACTGTCGCCCCCCTTGTGCTAGATCAAGAAATGCTATGGGCTAACCGTTTGCTATTATCTTGTAGGATAAAAACAATTACCCAAACCAAATTTTGTTACTGATTGTTTTATGTTTTCTTTGAAAAACTTATCCATATTCTTCTGTCCCAACGATTCCTTCCAACCTCAAAGATTTTCAGTACCGGACGCACTAACGCATTGTAACCATATTGGAAACACGATACACTTAGAAACACTTTTTATATTCTTCTCTTACTTTGTGAATATCAACAATTCCTTTTCTCAAATCTAAACGAATTTCTTTTGCTTTTGACATGATATTTTCACAAATGAAAGCTTAAACTCTTAGTAAATTTCGTCCTGGGTATGATGTCAAACTACATCCGGCAGCAAGTCCTATGATCGGATGGGGTGAGAAGTGTGGAATCAACTCTTAATTCCCGTTGTCCCCAGATCCACCCTGACTACGGGTGGTAGCACCTGTTAAGGTCCTCGATATGGGAAAATAGTGAACCCTCAAAATGGGATCAAAACATTATGAAAGTATAAAAAAAATACATTCTTTTAGTAGTTTTACTATAAAAATCTATTTTTCATACTTTCATAGTATTTTTTATACTTCTATAATATATTTCATACTTTTATACTTTCACAATATGTTTTATACTTTTATAGTAATTTTTATACTTTTATAGTATTTTTATACTTTGCTGGTATTTTTACCAGCTTTTTTTTAATAGTAAAAAGATACGATAACTTGTAAGAAAATTAAATTTCGGCATTAAATGTTCCATAAGATGTTGATAAACAAACAAACATCTGACTAAAGTTCTTATACCGTTTGTAAATTAGAAAATAATGATCAGTTATAATACCAATTCACAAGCTTACAGTATTAAAAAGTTAAAGCAAATGATTACACAACAGTAGTTTGTGTTATGACTTAACAAAATGGGGATTAATAATATTGACCCTGATAAGTTTTCGTTTCTTTGAAATAATTCTATTATTGTGAGAAAATAAAACAAAATTCACTCTTTCTAAAGAAGACTAATGCTTGGCAACGTTGTGTTAAACATTCTTTGCACACGGGAAAACTTTTTAAAAGATTCAATTTTTATAAGATATAAAGAGACTATGATTCCATTGGTAAGGGAGAAGTTCCACCCACAGAAATTGTTGCATTATGGAACGAACTCCCGTGAAAATGCTTTCCCGATCACTAAAATTTCATTCTCATTACTAAAATCTTAACTGTTACGTATCCTACATATTCCTCATATACTTCTTGCTCCCTCCCTGTATACACTTTCAATTTCATTTCTTAAGCCTTTATCTTAAGGGACTTGTAATGATTTTCCAAGCGTAGCTTAGATGTGGCACAAGGCTGAAATAAGGAGCACCCAGTGAGGATTGAACTCACTACTCAATCGTAATTGTTCTAACGCGAAAAGCTTGCTAACCATTACACCGCCTCGAAGTACGCCTCCTATATATATATATATATATATATATATATATATATATATATATATATATATATATATATATATATATATATATATATATATATATATATATATATATATATATATATATATATATATATATATATATATATATATATATATATATATATATATATATATATATATATATATATATATATATATATATATATATATATATATGAGACGTGTGGGATACATAGCAAGAAAGAAGTTTATGTTGATGAAATGGTGCCTAGTGGATAGGAAACACGATCGAAAAATGATCAGACTGAAAATAGAGAGATAAGATTGGGGGCTTAATTTGTACAACATGATGAATGATAAAATATATACCGATACACGAATATATAAATTCGCATGTTGAATCATAAGCAGTCCCATTTTCATACAGGCCTTCTACCATGTGCTCCTTTTCTATGCTGAAAGAACACTTTTAAAACTCCTATACAATGTTTCAAATTGAGCATTTCAACCTCCTTTTTTTACCCGGGATTACACGCTTATCATTTAGAGTTGTAATCGATAACTGTACAGTAATGAGGCATATCGATATATTTTCTATAACCAAAAGGAACTGAAATAGGACATTTATGTTTTTATTAATAACGATAAAACCAATAAAACTGAATGAAACAGCCAAAACTGATGGTTCAATATTGAGAGGAAACAGGATTCTATATAATCATTATAGAGGGAGAGAGAGCAGGATTCTATATAATTATTATAGAGGGAGAGAGCAGGATTCGATATAATCATTATAGAGGGAGAGAGAGCAGGATTCTATATAATTATTATAGAGGCAGAGAGCAGGATTCGATATAATCATTATAGACGGAGGGAGAGCAGGATTCTATATAATTATTATAGAGGGAGTGAGAGCAGGATTCTATATAATTAATATAGAGGCAGAGAGCAGGATTCTATATAATTATTATAGAGGGAGATAGCAGGATTCGATATAATTATTATAGAGGGAGATAGCAGGATTCGATATAATTATTATAGAGGGAGAGAGCAGGATTCGATATAATTATTATAGAGGGAGAGAGCAGGAATCTATATAATTATTATAGAGGGAGAGAGAGCAGGATTCTATATAATTATTATAGAGGGAGAGAGCAAGATTCGATATAATTATTATAGAGGGAGAGATCAGGTTTCGATATAATTATTATAGAGGGAGAGAGAGCAGGATTCTATATAATTATTATAGAGGGCAACACGGAATAAAAGGACACCTAATTGTGTTACAGTTGAAATAGTAAGTTCTCTTCTAACAGCTTCTTTTCCCGCACTTCTCTACTGTGGAACTCTCTTCCCTGCCACATAAGATCTTCATACATTTAAATACTACATCCGTCATTATCCTAACGTCTTCTCTTTCACTCTATCCTCTTTGTCTCACTATCACGTTGCATGGTATGAAACGTAAAAAAATGCCCATCATGACACGCAGCGTAGCAAGGTTATAACATATGCTTATATCCCAGCCGAACATGCATGATATGGTGACGGGTTTTGATAAAAGCAGCGGATAACTTCGAAAGACTCTATATATTGCGTCCTTCCAGCCCTCCTTCTGTAAGCAGAGTGTGTGACTTTTAGGTCTGAATATTATTACACTTCGATTATATATATATATATATATATATAGTTAAAAAATAAGAAGCTCAACCACTACGCTGCGATGTTTCCGACCACTGAGGTTTCTTTAGGTCGTAGGGCCAATTGATTTATTAATGCTTTATTTGTTTATTTATGTACGCACAAATGAAAGGGCAACAGAAGGGGAGGAGCAAAGAAAGAGCGAGGAAATTGGATGTGATGGGGAGGAAAAAATTATACGTACTTTCATCCGTGTTCGTACAAATCTAAAATATACTTCTTAGTATGTTCATCCCGACATGACTTCAGACCTTTCATTTAGTAGATTTCTTTAGTTTAGATACATTATTATTGCTAGTTTTTCTGCTTGGCAGAGCCTGCAGACATTACTACCGCTACAGTAAGGCCTGGCTTTTCTCAATATGCTCCAACTTATGTTAGAAATTTTATTATTCTTTTTCTTTAATTCACACACATAGCTGTCTAGGTGCAATTCCGATGGCTTTCTATTTTGAATGATGACTTGTGGTTGTAACAATTTTTGAATTTTGTATCGAGCACTTTTAATGCAACAGTTTACTGATCCAATTCAAATCTGACCAACAACTGTTTAACCATTATATATATATATATATATATATATATATTTAAGTTATAAGGAACTTGGTAAACCGAATTGGTAAATCCAAAGAGGATGAAATCCTGAGAGCTCAATGTTAGGACAGAGCTAATATGTAATGAAAAACAAACCACTTTAATGTACCATTACGATAATTTATTTCACCTAAATCCTTTTTTAAGGATTCAGGATCATCAGGTAAATCTTCCAACAACGAATTGAGAAAAAAAATGGGATTAGAAATTGGTGGGTAGTGTAATTTTTGTAATTTAATAGAGGGGGTTGAGAGTGGTAGTTAAACAGACAATATAAAGTATAGGGAGGGGTTAATTTTATATCTCTCTTAAGTATGTTTTATATTGGAGTAGGAGGAGTGACAGAAACTTGACCTCTTTAGATGGTTAATAAAACGGAAATGAATTGTAGAAAATGTATACAAGTGAGTCTTACGCTTGTTTTTACATTTATTTTTATTTTTTGTTTCTTATTAAAAAAATATTTTAAAAATAAAAATAAAAATAAAAACAAGCAAAATAATTTAACCCAAATAAATAAATAAACGATATCCGGTAAAATAACCGCCATAATAGACTACCCACAATGCACCACTGACCCGTATATATATAAATAGCCGGGAAAAATAACAGCACATGTGGCCTGACGATTGCATATAGCATGAAACAGACTGTCGCCTCTAAGTGTTGACTTCTATGTTCACTTTTATATTTACACACGCTCTATCTCTGATATTGAGCACTTTATCCCATAAATATAGCACACCTTAAGATTATATTTCTTCATATATATATATATATATATTTAGGCAGTTAATCATCATTCAAACAAGTTTCATTGAATAATATAGACATGTTGTGCGGACTTATTTTTATACTGATCCTTTCCAGTTATAATCGGATAAATTTAAAAATTCTAAAATATCTATAAAAGAACGCATCGCGCCTGTTTTAAAAAAATCACTATGGCAACGTAAAGGAGATTTTATCACAGTCACAATAGCATTTTTATCTTTCTAATTTATGCCAGAACGTGATCTTAGATCAAAAGTAGTTGGGTTAAAAAAAATACGGCGCCTTCCTTCGTGGCTTTCATCTCAGCATCAAGAAAGTGATTAGACAACTGGAAAGGATCAACATGAAAGTAAGTAGACACAATATGATTATATTACTCAATGAAACAGACAGACACGCACATACACACACACACACACACACACACATATATATATATATATGTATGTAGCATAGTTGCAGTATAAAGTACACGTAGCCTCTGTGGGTGTTGAACAAACGCAAATGTGCCTGAGCAAGCATCTGCGACTGGGATTGGCTAGCCGCCCTATGGGTATCCTCGAATGCTGGGAATTTTAGATTTTTTTTTTCTCTAGCCCAATTCATTTGGAGACTTTTTGTTTTTTTTCCATTACTCTATGTAATTATGTATTCCAGTTTTCCACACTGTGATATTAGAAGATCTGCCAGGAATGGTGAAATGTAAGACCCAGGCCGCAAAGTTACTGTAGATAACCTCACGATTAAGACATATATATATATATATATATATATATATATATATATATATATATATATTAGGTTGGTGCAAAAATAATGTCGTTTTCTCACATATGTTACTATGTGAGAAAACGACATTATTTTTGCACCAACCTAATATATGTGTGTTTGTGTGTGTGTAATCGGCATCCTGTCTTTGGTGTTTTGTATTTTATTCAGTGCGGCCATTTTTTCAGTACTTCACAGAACTTTTACGATAGAAGAATGTAAATTGGTTAAACTTTTTTCTCTTTTGATTTTCGACATATCACTTAACGATAATTCTGTCTTATATTGTTATTCTTTCTTGCTACTTGATTTTAATATGACTTTTTATTTGTACCCGAGGAAAACATTCATTATTATTATTATTATTATTATTATTATTATTATTATTATTATTATCTTGATTGTATATATGGCTGTTTCGGCTTGTACCTAAGATCAGATTCCGGAGGTTCTACCCGATTCCGGAGGTTCTGAGCTGGAACCGGTTACGCTCTCTGATCGAGAACCCTACCAAATAATATTAAGTCAAAAGGAATCACTCAAAGCTGGAGAGAAGCGGGAAAAAAGTGACTGAGTGCGGGGGGGGCAAAGGTAGAAGGGAAAGAAACTAGTGAAACGAATGAATGTAGAGAGAGAGAGAGAGAGAGAGAGAGAGATAGAATATTGAAAGGGAAGTGAACTATAGAAAGGATGACACACTGACGGGATATCAAGAGATAATAAAGAAAAACAAAACATAATAATCATGATAGCCTCAAATTCTTTATGAAGAGAGCAAAAGAAAAACAAATGAGAGAATGTAATAGAAAATATTTATGCATACCTTACTCCTTTTACGCATATGAAAATTAATCCGTGGTTAGGTTAATACAGGAACATCTGGGATGAGCAATTATCATTATTTTGTCACATCACGACTCCCGTAGCTGATTAGGGTCATTGGAGCACCACACTGCAGTAGAGGTGTGCCTAGATGTCATATAGGAATAAAGTGCCGCTGCCGATACTTGGGTTTGAACACGGATCGCCAGAGAACAAGCACAGTCGACCTCATCTTGAAATACTTAGATCATGTGACGGGTAAAGGAAAAATATACATCCTGGAATTAGCGGCGTCTGACCGAGTATTAGTCGAAGGCGTTACTATTGTTGTATCTGTGATTCACAAAGTCTCTCCTAAAAATGGGCATTACAAAACTAGGGTAAGATGACCTGATAGAGGATCATTTCTCTTCAGGCAGGTTTTCTTTTTTTTTCATTCAAAGTCACCCGTCCCCTACACTGCTACCTCATAATTGCTGTTGTTCTGAAGTCTACCCTGACCAGGGGTGATAGTACATGAGCAAATAATGAAACTCACAAACAAAAACAAAATACTATGAAACTATAAAAATGCATTATTATAGTATAATTACCTATAATGTATATTTAGTGCAAAATGACCAACAATACATTTTATAGTAGAAATACCAACAATATATTTTATAGCAAAATGACCAACAATATATTTTATCTGTAGTTGAAGGCATACAATTGCGTTCAAAATATATTTAGTTGAAGCCATAAAATTGTGTTCAAAATATTTAGATTTCGGCATTAAATAACCCATAGAGGTGTTGATATGCCGCTAGACAAAATCCATATAATATCCTACAACTGCTCAAAGAAATCAAACTGTATTTCAAAAACATATCATCGCCTATCTTATGTCCATACACGCATTTATCTGCACAAAAGCTATGTATCTCCCATGTATTCATTTGTGAAAGCACAATAATAGATATCATATTTTTTTAGTTCAAAGCTTCCAAGAAAATTTAATTTCAGAATTAAATGATCCATAATGTGTTGATATGCCGTTAAACAAACAAACTTGAAGTTGGACCTAGACTAGTTCCCACCCCAAGATAAGAGAGCGCAGTCCGGCCTGCTATTTAAACTGGGAGGAGAAAAGATTTGTATTTACTCAAACACCCACGAGGTCAGGTTGTGACACAAAGTCAGTTTAATGTGGGGAGCCAGAAAGTGTAGATCCAAGCAATGAAGAAAAATTCCTCGAGCCCTCTCAAACGTCAGTTGCATTGGCCTTGGTGCGTGCACAGATCACTCTCACTAGTGCAAAGAGAGGTCAGCTGTTCCCCAGGGTCTGGCAATTCTCAGTATAATTTTCCCTAGTTGCGAATCTGTCCTTTCACAGAGTCGCCCCTGAATGCACTCTGCCCAAAGACAGAGACGCAACTGGGAGATGATAAATAGGGTGTTACAAACTACTCAAGAGAGTACTTTACACCAACTTTAAACTGGAAAGAGAAGAGATTGTTTTATGTGTCCCAAGGATATTTTTGCGAAAATGGACGCGGTCAGAATTCGAACTCGGCTTTTCTTTCCAACCGGCTAACAGATATACTAACCGCACATCAGAAATATCGAGTGATTCACGAATTTACATGTTATCCTTGCGCTGAGCCCATGCTAATCTCCACTGTATCGTTGTAATATCGTTGTAATTTAGGCAGATGTATTGCCGAATCAAGAATGTTATGACGTAAGCAAAATGTAACGTGTATATTTTTATATACATTTGTGGCAAAAAAAATACACGTCACACTTCGTTACGTCACATATATTTTTGATATGGAGTTTAGGATCACATCATTCAGTCGTTCTACGAAACTCACTAATTGCTTCCACCTATCCTGATGATGACTTTAAAAGTCGAAAGCTTGGAACATATTTCTTGTACTGATATTTGCTTTAAGGAACATTTACTATCAAATTACATGGTATATATATATATATATATATATATATATATATATATATATATATATATATATATACCACATAACACCCTTGAGCGCTTAGCCTTGGAGCGGGTAGAATGGAGATCAACGTGTTTTAGTGGACTCGGCAATTTTCAATCTGCTTGTCTGAATCATCTTCAAGAAGGGGGAGCAAGATCTAAAAGGTCAGCTAATCTAACAGTGATCTCATCTCACAATCCTCACACTTGCTCCATATGTGGCCTCCTTTGTAAATCACTTGAGGCTCTTAAATGCCACTTAAGATTATCGCACAAAATTTCGTAACTGAATCAACTAACTGTTGGTCTCTCGCTCAACTGCATCCCACACATAATAATCAAGAGGATTGCACTTTGGGGATTTAGGTGGACATATGTAAGAGGTGATGTGACTGCCATGACTGGGTTCTCTTGCTAGTGTGGCATGGTGCTGAGTCATGTTGCCAAATATAGTCTTCCAGCAGCCACCCACTTGACCCAGGTAGTACTACGTCCTCAATGGCACTGGATGTAGACCTCCGTGTTAAGTCTGAGGCCCCATCAACAAATTCAGGTGTTTTTTATTATCAGAACGAGTAAGTTTTCCGAGCAACCGTACATTCGTAATCACCATTAGACACATGGAACTCTTTCCGAATCCTCTGCACTCTCCTCATATTGACAAGCTAACACTCCGAAATATTCGTACTGGAGGTTCCGGCGCGAATGCCAAGCAGTACAGCATGCCATTTCCAAATTGCGTCATGGTGCTCTTTTTCTCATAGACTGACCTATATATTATACTATAATGTGCAGTCGACAAAATCAAAAACAAACAAAGCGCATGCGCGAAAGTAAAAATATAAAATGATGACAATTTGAGAATCGCATCGTGGGTGTACTTTCCCCTTTCTCGCAGACGAAACATTGCAAGCTGCTCCATTGCTATTTCCATGGAAAGTATATAAACGGGCTACATTCCTTAGTTCCACCAGTTCTAATCTTTACAGCTAAGACCCACCATGCCACGCACATTGTATTTGGACCATCATATTTCATTGATGATATTTTTATTTCAATCGGTTTCACCCCAAACAAGGCAGTAAATATACTAGTGAAGTTCAACTCGAGCAGCTTCTTCCCACGAACCGCTGCTTTGTGGAACCGACTCCCAAGAGGATGCTTCCCTAATCAGTACATTTTTAACCTTTCCACGTCTAGGGTTAATTCCCTTCATTTCCCACATAGCCCCAATAAACTGTGCCTCTTACTGTGTAACCCTCTAAACTGAGTGGCATTTGTGATTTCCACAGAGTGAACATTATTGTATATATATATATATATATATATATGTGTGTGTGTGTGAGAGTGTGTGTGTGTGTGTTTGTGTGTGTGTGTGTGTGTGTGTAATTAAGTTATGAAAAACTTGGTAATCCGTATGGATAGTTTTTGGAAGTACTATCTTATGATACGGCGTCCTTTAAAAGTGCTCTAGTGAAATAAATTATTATAATGGAACCTTAAAGTGGTCTGTTTTTATTTAATATATATATATATATATATATATATATATATATATATATATACGGTTACTGTGTGTATATATATATATATACCTGTACATAGACAATTGAAGATATATTACGAGATGTCCCTATCTCTGTATATAGAAGCCTATTTATGCAAGCTTGCATTGTGATATATACGTAGATATACTTTATATATATATATATATATATATATATATATATATATATATATATATATATATATATATAAACAATTATTATTTATATTGAACAAATTTAAAATCTGCATTTTAGGTTTTAGAAACGAATGCGTCAGTTCCAAAATACAAAAAGGAAAATAAATGTTGGAGACTTATAATAACCCTGACGCCCCCACCCCTCGCGCTAACCGTTCCAAATTCAGCAGAATTCTAACGTACTACTGCCCTCACTCCAACCTTATCGTCACCACCATCACCGTCATCGACAAATGTACCACCTACTTTTTTCTTTCATCTTTATTTTTCTACACCTTCCCCTCTCCTTTTTCGTTCTCTTACTACCATCATCATCAACATAACCATCGATGTTGTTACCAGCAGAAATTGGCATCACGTAAAAATCGATATTCGTGCACCGACTGACTGCGATTCGAATTTCGTAGAATTACATTCCGCAGACACGGGTTCATTGAGGGCAAAGCAATCTGAACGCCATTTTGTAGTGCATTTAACTGACACTCGTAATCTCAAAGGCGTTCATCTTTCTCGATCAGTTGAAAAAAACGACAAACCAAATGTTTGCTACGATTCATAATGTTAGGGAAATTAAGATTAGTGGCTTTAATTATTTTATTTTTTTTATTTTTGACAACGTCTACTTTTTCAATCTCATTAGCGTTAATAAATTAAGCTCAAGCTTGCTTGTCTGGTTCAAGGACAAGGTAACAATATGCAAGGATAGAAATACAGTAAACGATCCTCCTCTTTATACTTCCATAAGTACGACTTCTCTTTCTCCCTTCTTCTTCTTCTTCTTCTTCTTCTTCTTCTTCTTCTTCTTATTATTATTATTATTATTATTATTATTATAGTAGTAGTGGTAGTAGTATTCACCGTTTTCCTATGTTGAATTTTCTGATGACTCATAATTCTTAACATTTTTAATTTTTTGCTTAATCATTTCACCCCGAGCAAGGCAACAAAGCCACTAAGACGCAAGGGGTTACTGTGTGTGAAAAAATAATAAAAGCAAAACATTATTAAGGAGCGAGGGCAATAAAAGCAGAATAATCAAGAAAACAGTAGATAACGATTGGCATTGCATTTAAATTTTTGAAGAGGAAAATAATATTTATTTTTTAAAGATAAAATGTGGCACAAGGTCAAAAAAAAGGATTGGGGAAAACCGGTGTTCTTCTGGCTTTTAATTAAACCTAGCTAGCCACAATTACTGACTCAAACATTCCACAATATTCCTTCTACTAAAACAACACATTCTTACTTACCATTCTTACTACAGCCACCACAATACCTCGGAGTCTGTATGAAATCCTAACTAGTGCCCATATGTACAATTTGTCTGTTGGAGGTGGGAATAACAATTTTAAACATAGACCCAATGTATATTTGCCAGCGAGGAAAGTGATATTTATTTGCATGATTATACAAAATGTGGCACAAGGCCAAAAGGGGGAATGAGGAAAAGGATGGTCTTCATCTGTCTTAACCTAGCTAGCCACAATTACTGACTCAAACATTCCACAATATTCCTTACACCAAAACAATGCATTCTTACTTACCATTCTTACTACATCCACCATAATACCTCAAGGTCACTATGCAGTCCCCATATGTACAATTTTTTGTCTGTAGGGGATGAAAGTTCATCAAAACAGTTATTATGAAAATATTTATAGAAAAGACAGAGGGAAGCTACATTACACCAGTGGCAAAATGACTAAAGCTAAGATGCCAGGTCAGGACCAATAACATTACAGATTCTTCTTTGGATTTCATCAAGAATCTCTAAATATATAAACAGGAGTACTAGACCAAATGTGGCAACAATATTCAAGTCATTGACGAATGGTAGACTTATAAAGATGTAAGATAGATTCTGGCGAGAAAAATTGTCTCGTACAATACACAGTGAATTAACTTTATGACTGAATAGATTCCTAACGATTTTCACGACAAAAAAACGATTAAGTTTGTTACCTGCCTGCCTCTCTGCCTTTCTTTAAAATCGACAGTGTCTCTGATATAAAAATTTTCTTTCGACTCTCCTCACAATCAAAAGAGAATGGTCCATTATTTATCTGAGGTAATGGCAGAGAGTAATACACGCAGAATTCTGTTATTGTTGTTGTTGTTGTTGTTGTTGTTGTTGTTATTATTATTATTATTATTATTATTATTATTATTATTATTATTATTATTATTATTATTATTATTTCCTTGATTTCTGTTGTATACACATTTTCTTCCGGGTCCCAAACAAAGTCCCAAGGTCGGAAATGGCTTCATGACATCTTCCATAGATCATATTTTTGGGGTACCCCCAAAAAACCCTAAGATCACACACATTTATAGATAAAGCTGCACTTGTGACGACAATTTATTGTATTTCTTTCAGGCATGGCCTACCAGGAATCCCTTCACTGAGTCTATCGGAAGCTTTTCCAATCAAAACAAAAGCTCTCTTTAACTATAATTGGAATTATTTATGTCCTCATATGCCGCCATTTTTTAGATTTCCACTTCAAGATTCTTGTATTTTGATAATTTTTGAAGATAATAATAATAATACTATATTATTATTATTACAAATAATAATAATAATATAGTATTATTATTTCCTTTGTATTATTATTATTATTATTATTATTATTATTATTATTATTATTATTATTATTCGCCGTGTTGTTTTTGTCTACAAGAGCACATCTTTATCAGTCACCTGACTCTGCTCGTCGGGTGACTGATAAAAATGCATCATTCCAACGACGGCTCTCGGCATTTTGTCTTTTCCAAGGGCTTCACCATTTATAAAATTATCTCTCTTTATAATTCACTGTTTATTATGCAGACATTCTGACCCAGTTTTTCTGACCTCTCTTTTATCTTCGATTTTTTTCTCTCTAATTTATTTGATATTTTCTGTATCTTACAACAGTAACAACAAAGAATTAAAAAACTATTAAGATTTAATAGACATAACTTTTGCTCAGGGCTTTCGACATTTGTTTTTCTTCTCATTTTTTTAAAAGTATTGTGCATCTAGACATTCTGATCAAAAGAATTCAGTTTAGGAGTTTTCTAGTTATTTCACATTGTTATTCAAGGAAAAAGAAAAGCAAAATACGAAAGTGATGTTTAACATCATCTTTGGCATCAACACTATTATTATTGTTATTGTTGTTATTGTTGTTGTTATTTTTCGTCCATAGTTCTTTGTTAATCTTCATCTTCTCTCTATAAATATATGTTCCATCTAAGTATAATAATGATAATAATAATAATAATAATAATAATAATAATAATAATTATTATTATTATTATTATTATTATTATTGTTGTTGTTGTTGTTGTTGTTGTTGTTGTTGTCCTTTTTCGCTGACTTCTTGTCTGCTCCTTAGACATCACTTCTTTTTTTTCACAATTATTATTATTTTTACTATTTTTCTCCGCCGCCATCTTTGCTACATTCAGCTTCTCTGTCTACATCTTTCTCTTTTCACTATTATTTTATTATTGTATATTATTATTATTATTATTATTATTATTAATAAACAATTTGTCTTTCCATTTATTTACATTTTCTTAGATCGCACTCTTCTCTATTATTATTATTATTATTATTATTATTATTATTATTATTATTGTTATTATTATTATTATTATTATTGTCCTTCATCGCCGTCTTCTTCTTGGCTACCTTCGTCTTATCCGATTATATTTGTTTCTTCTTTTATTGTTGTTGCTCTTGTCTCTGTCTTTCTTCTCTGTCCTCTTGGTCACATTTGTCTTCTCTCTCTGAATCTCTTTCTTTACGCATTGATATTATTATTATTATTATTATTATTATTATTACTTCACTTTGATTTCTTCTCGGTCCCAACCAGAGATCTAAGATCAGAAACGGCATCATTTTTTCTTTGTGGTCTATGACCACTAGGTCTGGGCGCTTATCATTATAAATTATTATCATTATTATTATTATTATTATTATTATTATTATTATTATTATTATTATTATTATTATTATTATTTTCTTAATGTCCTGCTCTGCTCACTCATAGAGACGAATCCATCCCTTGGACTTGGGGCTACTTTGAGGATGTAAAAAAGTTATTTCATGCATAGAGTTCTTGTTTAATATGTGAGCAGTGTGAAAATGAAGGATTGTTGTTTGGAATTTTGTTGAGGTATTATTATTATTATTATTAGTAGTAGTAGTAGTAGTAGTAGTAGTATTAACACTGACCTTCATTCACAATCTTCTTGGCAGCTTCCGTCTTTCATTTTATCTCTTCTTTTTTTCTTTTGACTTTTATTTTTATTATTACTGTCTTTCTTTATCGTCGTCTTCATCGTTTACCTCCTCCCTCTACTACTTCTCAAACTTTTCTATTCTTGCAATCGGCAACATCATCCTTCTTCGTCGTATTTCTATTTTCCTTTCTACTTATCATCTGTTTTTTTTATGGTGTGTAATTGAATGACAAAGTGGAAAACATATAACTTGTTTCACGCTTAAAAAAGACTTCTTCATACAAATTTTTTATGGATGAAACCATATACAGTGTAACCCGGATATAAGAGACACCGGATATAAGAGAAACCGGGATATAAGAGAGATTTTATCTAGTCCCAAATTAGAGCCATACTTACCTGAACAAAATAGACCAAACCCGGATATAAAAGAAACCCGGATATAAGAGACTTCGTCTCCGTTCCCGGCAACTCTCTTATATCCGGGTTACACTCTATATGTAGGGGGAGAATATATATATATATATATATATATATATATATATATATATATATATATATATATATATATATATATATAGAGAGAGAGAGAGAGAGAGATAGATAGATAGATAGATAGATAGATATTGACCAGAGAAAGACTGTAATAAATATACACAGTGTAATAAAATATCTGAATTAAATATTAAATATAAATAGAGATAAACAGTGTAATACATATAGACAATCGTAGATTATGATATATATATATATATATGTATATATATATATATATATATATATATATATATATATATATATATATATATATATATATATATATATACAGAGAGAGAGAGAGAGAGAGGGAGGGAGATAATGACCATATATATATATATATATATATATATATATATATATAAACAGTGATAGATATGAACAGACTGAGTATATATATATATATAAATATATATATATATATATATATATTCTCCCCTGTTTGTGTGTCTGTGTCTGTGTGTTTGTGTGTGGATAGATAGATAGATAGATAGATAGATAGATATTAACAGACAACGATCGATAGATTTTACAATACGGCTGATTCTTATAGATTCCCCTTGATTGCTTTATTCCTTTTTTGTTCTCCTGTTCTATCGTCTTTAAATTGGTAAGTATTTTTTGATGGGTATATCTATTTTGAGTTCCATGTCCGGTGTGCAATCAGGTCGATAATAGAAAATGTGCGGGAAATACCTTTTTCGGGCATCATTTCCCGCATCATTCTCCATCATTTCGACGTGTTTGGATATGTTTTTGATGAGTTCCTTCCTTTTGGAAATATCATTCTCGTACTCTTTTAGAATCTCTTTCATTGTGTTGTTTCTTTTTTCCATCTCCAGCATATTGACATCCATCATGCCGTACACATCTTTACGAATACCAGCCTTGATCATAGCTTCACTGTCTTTGATCCGATTTTGTATCTTCTTTTCAAATTCTTTCCTCTGTTTAATGAGTTGGTTATACTCCCACTCGAAAGCGAACTGCAGTAGACAGTGGTAGTTTTTGATCTCTTCGATAGTCACGACCATTTCAGCGTACGACGTACAAGCATAGTCAATAAGATGATCGCCTTCTCCGTATGTTTGTTCGATTTGTAGATCGATTGAATTGATTAGTTCTTTCAGTTCATTGATCGTTAATTTATGTTTCTTTTTCATTACATTCATGCTATGCGTTAAAAGAACCTCAAGGATGTACTCACTCTTTTTGATAAAACTGCTCCATTCATCTAGACTGACGTACTTCCCAAGTAGGACACCTACGACATCGTAACACGAATTCTCGGTTTTGTTGATTTTTTCCAGAATTTTGACCATTTTATCCGTCTCCTCTTTTTCAGTTTTCTCATACCGTTTCTTGATATTTTGGGAGAGGGAGATTTTTTCTCTGAGTCTTTCTTCGTCTGATTTGGGAATAAGCAGTAATTTTGATACATCTTGACTGGAGTATTTACCTTTGCTCCGAGATGAAGGCTTGCTTTTTTGTGGGTGTGAATGTTTACACTTCGCTGATGACATTTTAGGCACAAGTCGATCAAAAATTGATTTAATCGGAAAATAATTAGTTTTTATATAAAAATGAAACAAAGCAATATTTTTATAACGGCATGAATGACGTCATTAACTTCTAAAATGTCATGAATGTCTTTTGAGAGTTTGTCAATAATACAAAGAAACAACTAATTTTATTACTCTAAATATCTATATTTATTGTAAATGTATACAATTATGGCACAAGGCCGAAAAACGCTCTTCTGTGGCTACATCGGTACCGTAAAGCACATCAGGGTATTACTCTAAATATCCTACTATTTTCATGTCAGAAAATATTAAAAATATCATATTTGTTTTATGTTTTATAAAACATTAGTTTTGGCATAATGTATTTCCCGTTATATTGGTATATATATGTTGGGACGAATGATTGCTAAAGAGATCGCCTGGAAATGTGATTTCTCATCGTTCGTCATGAAACAAAGTTGCCGTAGAACCAATTTGGATACCAATTTGACAAGTAACGTCGGACGTCTCGATTGCAACTGGCAAGCAATTGTATCTGTTCGACATTGAATTATATTTTAGCTTAATAGACTACAAAGGGGGAAACAGGCAGATGCTCTCGAAAATGACCTCTAATCAGTTGTTACCTGAGGCAAGGGATGGCTTGTAAAATTAACGCCTCTAAAATGAAACTACTGTCTTTAAATCATCATTGACAACCTTTTTGCCTTTCATTGCGCCTCCCTAGTCTCACGCTTTCCATCTGACAGAAAGCGGATTGATTATATTGATTCAATTGCTACGTCTGTTACTAGTAATTTGGCTTTTTCTCGTCAGAATCCATCTGTACACATATATAAATCTACCATTCGTCCGTGCAATTAATAATACTGTTATATTTGGTTTGTATGTAGTCTCTCAAGATTCCCAGCGAAATCCAAAGAAGAGTCCGATTCTGACCTAGCATCTCTCGAATTCTGTCACTTTCCCGCCACTGTGACGTGGTTTCCCTGTGCCCTTTCGATAGATATTTCCATGGTAGCTGTTCGAATGAAAACTTTCTTCAACACGTGAGCTGTACCAAGCATCTCTGCCACCTGTACATACTCAATGATATCGAGTATCTCTATGGTGTCCACTGAGACAGAAAGATTATTATTATTATTATTATTATTATTATTATTATTATTATTATTATTATTATTATTTGGTTTGATTTCTGTTGTATACACATTTTTTTCTGGGTTCAAGCCAGAGACCTAAGGACAGAAATGGTTTCTTGTCATCTTCTATTGATTAAAAAATAAGATCACACACATTTTTATATAGACAAAGCTCTTCGTAACGTGAGATGTATTTCTGAGTACAATCTTTTGTATTTCTTTAAGGTATGGCTTACCAGGAATCCTTCAATCCTTTCCTATCAACCCGAGGGCTCCAACTACAACTGGAATTGTTGATGACCTCATCTGACAATTTTTTGAAATTTCCACTTCAAGACCCTTTGATAGTTTTATTTTATTTTATTTTATTTATTTTTTTATTTTTTTTATTTTTTTGACGATCTTCAAAGATTCATTACAATCTACAGTGACTGCCATGTCAATAATAACGCACAATCTGTTTTTGGGCGATTAACTTTGATTCTTCTGCCTGTGTGTATTATAAAGTCCCATAAAATTGTCACAGGTCCTATTTGTGTAACCGAGTATGGGTGATGTTCATGGCAGTTTCTTACAGTTTCCTTCCCGTAAAAGTAGCAGATTTTCCAGTGCAGATATTGCTCCACTATATCATGTTTCATATTCAGTTAGTGCAACCTGATAACAGGTGGTCAATTATTTCTGGATATTTATCTCAGAATCTATATTTCGGGTTAACACAATTTCTCAGTATGTGTGTTTGGTAATTTCCAGTTAGCAATCATTGGTCCTGTGCAGCAAGAATAAAAATTTTGGTTTCAGCTTTTAAACTTGCACTGCGTAACCACTGATCTAGTACGGGGTTTGTCTATATCAGTTTGTTTGGTACGGGCAGAGTATTGACCATGAAGAGGTTTATCTTGCCATCGTTTCTGCATTTGGTACATTGCGTTTACTTTCCTTTTTTAGGTACTTTGACGCTGCAGTAAATGTATTATGATTTATTTGCACTTCTTCAAACATATGAAATTCCCTTTTGAATTTGTCGGCTTCCTTTATTACAGAGTTATGTTTCTTTGTTCTTTCATGTTCTTTGACACAGATCATAATCTAAGGTTTCCAGGTATCTTCGAAGACCGATTGTTGTGGATTTGTCAGACAGTTCTAGTTGAACTAATCCTCTGCCTTCTTCGGATCTGGGTACATACGGATGTTCAACATCAGCTTTAGGATGATGCATGCGGTGGCAAGTAAGGCACTTTCTCGTTTTGACATCCATTCGCTTAATGTCAGCTATGATCCAATTAAGAATGATGAAACTGTATCGTACCACAGGGACAGCCAAAATTTTTACCCCTGAAATTCAGTTTTGAGAATTCAAGTTACTATTTAACATCAGATGCACACACCTGTAGTATTCTTTTCTTATTTTCTTTTTCATTTGAGTTTGCCGCATTCCACCTTCTTCACTGACTCCTAGGGATTCATAGGCATCTTGTTTCACTTCCCTAATCTTTGTGACAAAATCTGGATCTATTGAGTGTGTTTCTATAATTCTCTCTTTCTTAAATGTTACTTTTGCATATTTATCTAATCCGAGATCCATATCGATGTTATCACTGAAACATTTTAAATATCTTCGGATATTTAAACAATTCGAAATGGCAGTTCCTTTGGTGTGATTTTGGTATAAATATGGTTTTTCACAGTTTCATACTATATTTAGGGAAATTTATTATCACCGATGAGTCTTTGTAAATTTCCAGATCCTAAAGGATCTAAGAGTGTGGCACACTATCAAGCTGCGCTGATATATCTACCTTTTTTTCTTCCAATTTTCCAGGATCATTTTATTTATTAGTAGTTGATCTTTACAACCATATAAACCTCTTCGAGACATCCCTTCTGTTCCAGAGGAAGTATGTTTTAATTGAGAAAAGAATAAGTACAATTTATCAGGACAGACGTGGACAATTTATATATGGTGACTTGTTATTGGCCTAGATTTCTTTGGATCATCATTTTTACCCTTTGTTAGTAGGAAATATGCAATATCTTCAGTGATCCATTGTGGAATTTTATTGGGGTTATTAATTAGTATTGATAAAGTTTGTGCAAGAGTTTTATGAATTGATGACATATAATAGAGCCAAAGGTTGGACACCTTGTCATTTTCCTAGGGATTTTGGTTAAGCGGAGAAGTACTAGGAAGAAAAAAATCAAACAACTATGTCCTGATCCCAAAAAGAAGAGGCATTGAGCAAATTTTCATGGGGAAATTAGATCACGGAGAACTAATGTAATGGAATGTCCCACACTCCCTATCGCCTATGTGGACTGACTATATCAGTAGATATATATAGTAAGCACAGGCTATAGCTGGCGGACTTGCTTCAGGAATTACTAGCTTGCTAACCGATTCACTGTCTTTCAGTAGTGTATTCTCTTTTACAATAAACCTCTCTTTCTTTCATCTACGTTCGTGTTACTGTTCCTTTCAATCGAGTGCCATCTTTGTTTGTAACCTTCTTTTCTGTTGCAACAGATTTCCATTTTTGGAATTTTGATAGAGCTCGCCTAACATTATTCTTGGTTATATTTCCCATTCTTGTACATCCTTATTCTTTCTCGTTTGGTCCACTCAGCTTTGGAATTATATTATTTTGGGTTGCTGCAAATATTCTCCCAAAATATTTGTACTTTTGCAATAGATGGTGGCTTTTTGACTTCTATAACTGTATTTCTAATTTCACTGTAAAATTTCTTAAGGTCCGTTTGGAATCTCTTATTTTGTCGATAATAATGCTTTTCATATTGTCTTGTTCTCTGTGCCTTTAACTGCACTTTCTATTTTAGTATTTCCTTGATGAGTGGAATTTCATTTAGTAATTTAATTTTATATCGCCGGTTGATGTTCCTGCATTTGAAACATTTAGGTTTCTTGAGATTTTATCTAATGCCGATAAATTACAACTGATTTCTTTTATTTCTCGCATTAACTTTGACTTCCAAGTTGCTTCTTTTTCTCTTTGACACCAAGCTTCCCAATAGCTGCTAAAGCTGTTGCGTATATGAAATTATTTACTTCTGAGATGTTTCCCAGCTGTTTGTCCGTTAATGGTGTTTCCAGTGCAGCCTTGTATATTTGCACAATACGTTTATTGGACTTTTTGTCATATGAATTTTTGAGAGCTGATATCTGTCTGACATTTGTGTGCGACTTACTCTGCTGAGTATTTGAATGATGTAGATTTTAGTTTCAGTGGTTTTACCGCTTTTGTTTTCAAGGAATTCTGCTCTAATGTCCTTTCATTCATCTTCAGTGACATAATCTGAATAACTACAGTTGTTTATGTCGCAGGTAGATTCTTCAGTTTTATTTTCTGAGAGATAGTTATTTCGTATCTCATTTATTTTCGTTTTTACCTCACATCCTTTCTTACATTTTTCATTTCCACTGTTAGGCATTGTTGTTTGGGTGAGGCTAATTTTATTTCGTCTTTAGTTTCAGCATTTGAGAGGATTTTATTTCGCACAAGGTCCCTGGGGACATTGGCAAGTCCAATTCCTACCATAGTTCTCCATATTTGGTATTTCTGAAGAGTGATGTTCTTTTGCGAATTTTTGAGTGCGATGAAAAAGATGTCACGACTTGTTGATAATCTTCGAGGGTCCATTTGGTTCGCTTTCTTTTTATTAGTTTCATTTCGCAATGTGTCACTTTTGTCCAAGGTTCCAGTTATTCCGGGTTTGATGACCAGTTGTCTCATAATTGTTGGAAAAGATTTTTCGTCCACATCCTGGTTCCTCTCTGAGCGATGCAGCCTTTGTTGATCTGTGTGACGGCCGATCTGAAATGAGTATTTGCTAGCAAGCATTGAGATTGTTGATTTGTTTTTTCTTATGGGACGGTATCCTTAACCGCCAAGAAGTCATTTTGTTCAAGGTACGACTGTCGGCCAAGACTAAAGTGCTCGTCCTGCCCATGAAACAGGGGAGTTGTATTCAGATGTCCAAGGTTCGAGTTCTTCATATAATACCTGGTATCAAGTAACATAGGGATATGGAAAAAGTATTGACTATAATATGTTTTAACTTAGTAAAAGTCGCAGTGGACATTTCTAGATGAAAGGTCAGGGGTCGATATACATAACGAAAAACAAAATTAAAATTAAATTATAAAAAAAAAAAAAGATAAAATAGATTCGCATAAAGGAAAAGAAAAAATAAATTTCAAATTAATTGTATAAAAGTTCACACAGCTTACATATAAAAGTCAGGCGAATCCAGAATGACTTCGACAAAAAAATTGAAGACATCTTCAAAATGCTGACGCCAATAAGAGTGATAATAACCAAACTTTAAAGGGTAGACCCCCACCCACTACAGGGTAGCGGAAGGATCACTAAGAAATTCATTAAACAAAAAAAAATTAATAAAGTTTACATTTGTGGACGTTTCTCAACCTCCCTTTAAGGGGACCCTAAAAAGTATATTTTTAACACAAAAAAGTTCGTCAAAAAGAACTTTATGTGTGAAAATTTGTAGTTTTTAGGGTCCTCTTATGAGAAGGTTGAGAAACGACTCTAAATGTAAAATCTATTATTATTATTATTATTATTATTATTATTATTATTATTATTATTATTTACTTTGTTGTACAATCCTTTACTGGTCACTCACTAAAATCTAGGGTAAGGCAATGTAGACAATATATGCAGTCTGTTTGAACACACTGTGTTTGTACTGATGTTAATTAAATGATATTAAAGGTATAATAATAATAGTTTTTAGATGTCAAATTTTTCGGTTTCAAGATCCTTTTATTGATTTATTTTGTCATATTCTTTAAAAGATATTTTTTTATCTGAAACCTAATACTTGATCTAAGAGAAGGCGTTTTCTAGTCTTTAATTACAAAGTCTGTTGACTGGGTGATTAGTTTTTTTGTTTTTATTACAATGTCTAGTGTATTATCTTTGAAACTATTATTATTATTAATACAAAATTACAACCAAAATGCTCTTCGAATATTTCACTTATTCTAAAAAAACTAAACAAATTCTTGACCTGCTTATTGTTACACCTGTAATGAAAGAGTTGAGTAGCCACCTTTCCATTCTCGTAATCCTCACATATAGGCGGTTGAGACATCGACGTATTTAGCGTTTCTTTTTCTTATAACGACGACAGCACAACGTGCTGGAGTCGACTTGCAAATAAGAAAGTATTTTATTAATTTCAAAGGAAGAAACGTTTGTGAAATTTGCCAGAAAATCAGACTAAAAAGAAATAATCTAGCAAATAAAATAACACCTATTTTGTGTCATGACACCTCGGAGGTGTAAATAAAATTTGAACGGAAAAAATAGGAAAACAAAACCAACAAGTATATGATCGTTACTTTAGTTAATGGCCGGTTATGAAAAAATCTTTCACAGCAGAACATTGCTGCATTATAAGTTAAAGAATATAACACCGTACTTCAAAGTCTGCAAACACGATTTTTGGTTTTAAATAGACATGTCTTTCTCAATACGTCGAATAGATTAAGTCTATATAAATGCATACAAAAGGAAATGTTATATGTTACACCGATAGAAATTACTATAGTACTAAAGGAAGATTGTGCTGCTCTGTCATGAAATTATCATTCGAAGCCACTTTTATATATATATATTTGAACACATCATTACTTGAGTATTTAGGCATCAATCCTTCATTTATGCATGTTTCATTAAAAACGGCAGACGTCCTGGGTATGACGGTAAACTACATCCGCGTCCTGGGTATGACGGTAAACTACATCCGCGTCCTGGGTATGGCGATAAACTACACCCAACAGCAAGGCCTCAGATAATGTTTTCGGAAAAATAATGTTGCCAGTTATACGTTTTTGAAACAATAATGTTGCCAGCTATACGATTTTTTTGGAAAAGAATAATGTTGGCAGCTATACGTTTTTTTTTTTTGGGGGGGGGAAGGAATAATGTTGCCAGCTATATGTTTAATAGTACTGTATATATATATATATATATATATATATATATATATATATATATATATATATATATATGTCTTGATTTGGCATTAAATGACCCACAGTGGTTGATATGCCATAAAACCCAACCAACCAAAAACGACAGACAAGCTTTTTATTTCATTTTTTTTCTCGTGTTCCAATAAGTCTTTTCTTTTTTGGAAACCGAGTGTGTAGAAACTGTCCAAATGTTCTATAATTCCGAGCGCTTTCGGCTATACATTTAGCCATTATCAAGGATGAATTTACTTTTTCATTTTGAGTATGTACGTTGTGTGTATGTTTGTAGCGTTATAGAGATGTTTTATTTTCTAAACAGAGTTAGCACATTGTGGCTGTATGGCCAACACTTATCAGATTATCTATTGAAATACTGGTCCGTTCTTCTAGGGATGAGTCAGAGGCGAAACTGTCTCTGACTACTAAGAGTGCCTCCTCCGTGGCTACATTAGTGAACAAACTCACCACGTCCAAGCTCACCGTCTGGTTGGAGAGGATGGGAGCATCTTTGATTATTTCCACGAAGTGTGGGGAGTTTCGGTCATATGAAGGACACTTTCCGATCAATGGGTCAATTATATCTAGAAAACAT
>OZ010603.1:56739218-56841718 GCA_963932145.1 Acanthosepion lycidas | reverse complement strand
GTCTTTAAATTAAGTGGGTGCAGAAGGATTATCGTTGAACTTTTTGTGATAAAGGACCAATCAAGAGGCCTCTGCAAGAGCTAGGAGCTCGTCTAAATGCCGCAAGATATGGTGTCTTTTAAGTTAGTATATGTATATATATATATATATATATATATATATATATATATATATATATATATATATAAGGTTAATGGTCAGAGGTGAATCAGACCCGGAAACAGTGGTATTAAAAGTGCTCAATACACATGTGAAAAAATCAAATTAAATTAAAAATTGCATGTAGAGGTTTTAACTTTAAAACTCAAGAGATCAGCTGAATCTGCTAAAAAAAAAAATACAGTGTTAAGGTCATTTCATAAAAATTTCCTGAAGCCGCCGTAAAGTTGAAACCAAGGTAGCGGATTCAACTGATCTCCTGATTTTTTAAGTATATATATATATATATATATATATATATATATATATATATATATATATATATATATATATATACGATTACCATTAATGCCAAATGAGCACTCAGCAAACATTTGAATTCGCTTTGCTGATTCTATTTATCTTGGTAAAAATCCGATAAAAGAAGAAAAAAATTAAATCTAATTTTTCTTCTCATTTGTCTCTAGTTTTCCACGCTAAGGAAAGAACTTTATCGATTGAACCTTCAAATATTTTGATATGCCTTTTTTCTTCTCTTTCCTTCCCCCTCGCCCTTTGTCTTTCCATCCTCCTCTTTTTCCTTCCCTTCTTCACCCTCAGCCTTTGCTACCTGCAATCAATATTTGATCAATGATCTTTCATGCTGTTTCAAGGAACAATCAAAATTCCATGGATATACATCGAAATAATAACGTTTTTCATTACTTGATCAATTATTAAGTAATGGAGAACAGTTTTTTAGGGAAGGTGAATATATCAGAAGAACAAACGGATGAAAACTCTCGCTTTTGAATCGATTATTAATCATCCAAGGATGAAAATTATAAGCATTATACAAATATTGTACATATATTTATTTGTTCAACATCCCCTACAAATATGTTGTAGTTGAAAATCAGTTTTCAAAATAATATTTTTATATCAGGGTTTGACCTCTTATCCTTAACCACAATCTTCTTCTTCGTTTTGCTATACCACTCCCATCCAGTGTTTCAGGGTCGTTAAGTGTGCATGTATGTTCAATATTGGGGCAAACTAGAAGATGCTCCATAGATTGTGATTGCACGCATTGTCGGCTGGGATTATCATCAGTGGCATATCCCCATTTCTGAAGGTTGGCTCTACAGTGAGAAACACCTGTCTGGGGGTGATACAAGCAGGACCAGAAGGGCTAGGCATTAGTGAACCCACGGGGGAAGATTCTATAGGGCCGAGATACAGAGAGAGAAGGCCTGTGTTCTAGATTGTTATGGTGGGACAGACGCTGACTAGGAACTTATATTGTTCAGTGGTTCGTGAGTGTAGAAAGTTGTGTATTGACTTGAGCTTTTGTCACTGGGTCACAGCCTTGGAGTAGATGACGAGGTTCGATTTCCTGCTTCAACATCTCGAGTTGGCAGTGAACTGTCCTTCAAAAATGTGTAGTTCTCCAGCCACGTGTTAGACTTCATTTTTCAAACTGTTTTCTGTCTTTTCAAGCTGTTGTTGTCAATGTTGTTAAATGACAAGCACGCTCTACTTCATGTTTTATGTTTGAACTAACGAAAGGATTGGCGATCAAAGAAAATAGAACTTATTCACAACACCAGGCCTGATTAAATGCTGTCGATTAAAATCTTTTCTTCAAGTAAAATGTCAGAAACAAAATGTACTTAATATTTTGTTTGTATTTATACTGCATAGTCAGTGACGAGTCTTAGTAATTTCTTTTAGTGGAAAAGGCTCAGTAATTAGGAACAAGAACATGTATATTTGGAGAGGAAGCAAAATTCACAGCCATTGTAAATATATAGAGTATAAATACAGGATTTTGTTTTACATGTGACGAAAATTTACGATATAAATTTAGAACGCATCTTTCTATATGATTCATGTATTGATTGTTTTTAAGTTAAAAGGTAAAACGGAAGAAAGTGAGATACATTTTCATCATTTGATGCCCTTTTATTCCTATAAGGAATCAACGCTATAAAAAAGTGAAGAAAAAAATGAGCCATTTATGCAAATTTTACCACAGCTGAGAGTACTGTTCCTAAGGGGTTCGCTTGATTCAGAAGTGAAAATTTTGATCTGGAAGACGAAGAACGTTCCGATAGGCCTTCAATGCTTGATGAGGATGATGATGAAATCGAAACTCTGATTAAAGATAATCCGGATTAAAAGACACAGGACATCGCAGAGTTACTCCACCAATCTCATATGAGATTTGTAAAACATTTCAAAAAAGGTGAATACGTGAATCATTACGATGTTTGCCTGTCAACATGATTTAAGGGAAAAATAATTTAAAAGTGAATTTCTTACTGCAACTTTTTTTTGCTCAACCAATCTATGAAAATAAAGGTTACAGACGATAAAAAGTAGATTATTTACAGCAATGTGGAGCAGAAAGGACCTGGTACGAAAGTGAACCTGTGTATCTGGAAATAATGTGCATTACGAACCCCTTCTCAAAAACCGTACATTGAATTAAAACTGTTCCTAATACTTTTAACAAAATAAATGTAGAAATCGGTGAAAAACGACAGGAATAGGCCAATCAGAAGAGTGCCCCCTTCCATTAGGACAGTGCCAGACATCACGTCTCTTTGTAAAAACCAGCAGAAATCCGTACAGCTTAGCTTGGATCGCCTAATAATAACTTGCATCATTAAATTAACAATTATTTTAGTCGCTAGATGGTGAAAGGTTGTTGTTGTAGCATTCTTACGGACGATAATGGGTATGACCCTATTTAGACAAATACAGTAGTAAATACTGTATGTTGGCCTGCTGTGCTGGTCAAACTCTCTGCCTCCGAGTAGAGAGGACCCCCAGACGAGGCTATGTCGAAAGGCAGAATCTCGTCTCGGTAAACAGCTACCCGACCCCGTTTTATACGGGGTCTACGGGGAATTTTTAGTCGAGCCTACGGGCTCCGATGTCCCACATTAAATTCGGCCTTGTGTCACATCTCACCGCGTGGGGCGGTTGGTAGATATCCTGCAGTTGGAGATTCATTGTGGAATTCATTTGATTTACTTCTAGCAGTTGACTACAAGTACTTCTACGCGCCGCTGGCGAATCTCATATGCGTTGTTCTTGTCCCAAGTATTATCTATTATTCTATTCAGTAACCTTCCCTAGATTACAACAGTTGTGAAACAAAATCGCACAAGATTAGTTGTATAAATCTATGTAAACATATCAAAATATTGTCTTTGAAATTTACTTAAAAACGCCACAAACATTTGTTCCGATTCAGTAGTAAGTTCGTACAAAAGCAAAACCGACATTGAACAATTTCAAGGAGACATTGTTTACATTGTTATGTTTGGATTTTTAAAATTCGACATTGTTATTATAGAATATATCACGCATCCTCATCATGGATGCTTTTTTCTTCCGTTGTATCACGTGGCCTCTTTTGCATTTAGTCATTTGCTTAATTCAAAAATGTCATTGAGTGTTTTTAAGGGTAAAGAAATGGAATAGGTTGCAGACTACTAGTTAATGCTAAGTAATTTTGCACCTTTCTTGGAAGTGTAGAATTCAATTCCTGGTTATATCCAATCCTTGGATATAAGAATTCAATTCGCGGTATGAGAATACTGTCCCTGGCTAGGAGAATTGAAACAATTCCAAAAAGAAAATAACAGTCCTACGTTTAGAATTCCCTAAGTAACAAAGGACTTGACAGGGAATAAAGAATGTGAATGATATTCATTCTCTCCTCTTGATGAAATAAAAGGTTTCATTTCAATATCTCTTACCGAATATTGCACCTGAAGAAGAGAGAAGAATACATTAGCTGATAATTTGAGATAAAAACAATAGAGATCAAGAATTAGCCCGAAATCATCTTTGAGTCGGTTTTCAATTTACAAAGTAACACCAGTGACTTAAATTGTTTTATTGATGCGGCACTCTAATAATCTTACCACTGGACTATTCGCACAACTTCACATATATTAATAAAGAATAATTTTTTAGTCAAACGCTATATTTGCAAATTGATTTCTATCTGTCATCACAGATCATAAAAATAAACGCAGTCGAGCGCAACAGAGATTAAAAAAATAGTTCAGCTCTCGCAATCCATTAAACTAAGACCATTGCTGAATTGTCTTTCCCTTCCAGCCACTAAAATGAACTTAATATTTGTTCCAGTTTGTTGAACTCAGTCCTGATGTCTTCCGACCGGATCCAATGACAAGAAGCCATCTGTTCTCTTCTTTCCGTTCACAATAAAAATAGTAGAATATGGACAAAAAGGATTTGATAGCAAACATCGAGAGAGCTGTGACCCAGGGGATGGGGCGATAATATAATATGTTCTAATCTACTTCTGCATGAGCCACTATAGAAAGGAGACTTCATATATTACTGCTAAACATGATATGGCACAAGACAATATTTATAGAGACTTTTATACCGACGACCGGTTGTATTTCCAACCCGAGTTATCATCGCTGCCTTATTTGGAATTGAAAGAGTCAGGAAAATTTGCAACAATAACACAACGACAGTTTCCAACACAACTGCCTGATTTAATAAGTCAGTTAAGTACCGTGCATGATACATGATTGACGAGGCAGATTTTTCCAGCAGTAGGTTGCCATTTCTTTCTGCGGTAGATAAGTTGTCATCCAAGGCGACAAAACCGGGTCTGTCCTGCTATTTACCCATAGCTGGGGTGGGAAAGAAGAGGATTCATACCTTTCCCAAGGGTATTAGCACGTAAGTAAATGCAATGGATTCGACTGTAATTCGAACTCGGCTCTAAATTCCTCAATCCAAGACGTTACCTATTATTCCACCGTGCCACATCTCTCTCTCACTCTCACTCTCTCTCTTTCTCTCTCTCTCTCTCTCTCTATCTATCTATCTATCTACATATATTTATATATATATATATATATATATATATTTCTCTTGGACCAACCTTAATTGTTTTATGACCCTTCGCACAGAAATCTTTATTGCCAATCCAAGAAAGACATTCAGATTACTAACACAAAAAACAGAGAATGTCTCATATCGAAAATATTTGACATTGAAAAACATAAGGAAAAAAATTATTATTTTTAATAATATGTGGAAATCTCCGCCTTTACCTGAAGACGGTCGCGAGACCAGAAACACGTGTAGTAAAATTGTGGAAAATAAAACATAATATTTTTTCTAAAAACATCCACATTACAACCACAAACGTTTGCGGCACCTCTCTTCTCTTCTTTTTAATATATATATATATATATATATATATATATATATATATATATATATATATATATATATATATATAAAAAGTAAAACATCTCTCTCGCTTTCAGTTATCTGTATTTCTAGAAAGGCGCACTTTCATGTTCTTGACTTTTACGAAGCATATAGGGTGTTCCAAAAGCATAAGGTGTCCCAAAAGCATAGGGTGTCCCAAAAGCATAGGGTGTCCCAGAAATGCAGGGCGTCTCAAAAGTATAATGTCTCCAAAGTCACTTTTAATAAATTCTTAAAAATTACGCAAGAAACTGAGATTATTCATATTTTTAGCATCATGAAAGGGGTCATTGCCTTTTTACTTGTTATACTTACCATCACGTTCCAACGCTTTGAAGACGAACTGTATGACCGCCTCCACTTTTGGCAACCTTCAACCACCTTCGGACGCAGGCCTCTCCAACGTTCTGCAGCATCGTGTGCTCCGCGATCCTCTTAAGTATGTCGCGAAATATTGTCATAGCATACATACATACACACATGTGTGTCTGTGTGTGTGTATGTGTGTGTGTGGATGTGGTCACACCAGGCACAGCTTTCAGAAATTGTTGAATAGAAACATTAAAATAAAGTTCATATTTGTGTGTATATTTTTTAAATCAGTGGATTTTATCTTATATTATCTAAATGTAGCGTGCCATGATATTTTCGACTTTCTAACCACCTGAAGAAAGCCGGAGCGTACAACGACCGAAACGTTGTGATAAATATGGCAACACAGATGAGGACAATAAACCGAATAATATAAATAGTATATGTTAGCGATGACTTCAACAATGTTAAATATAGCGAGCATTCTAGTAGTTGAATTTACCAGTTGTAGCCATAAATTCTGTACTAATATTTTTTTCTCTTGCACTTTTCACTTGTAGAATTAGATTTCAGCTTCCGGCTTTCCTGTCAGCTATGATCTTGAAAGTTTTTAATGCTATGTCAGACGTCATAATCTGTCTCGTTGAATGCTGTTCTTTTATTGTCTTTTCTGTTTCTTTCACTTACACATTGTTTTTATTGACTTGCTTGGGATGGAATGATTAAGACATTTCTTCGCTACATAATTGTCAAAGTTTTTATTTCGACGTTTTTTGACGGATTCTTATCTACAAGAAATATCTTCTTCTACCTCTCTTTATAATTCGCACTATTCTCTCTAATAATAATAATCACTGTCACGAATCCTGCAAATTCTTAGCGTCGATCACATCTACTGCATTAAGAAAAGCAATCTCTCTAGGCTGGTTTGAATTAGAATTTTCCTTCTCATAGACTCGTTGCTATAGGTCCTACTATTTAACTATAGATTGGGGGAAGATATGGATTCATGCCTTTCCCAAGATTATTAGCATCATAAACTCGACTGGAACTCGGCTCCCCGATTTCTCAATCCGAGTAGGTATCCATTACTCTACCGTGCAACTCCTTCTTCTCCTCCTCCTCTTTTCTTTTTCTTCTTCTTCTCCTCCTCCTCCTCTTCTCTTCTTCTTCTTCTTCTTCTTCTTCTCTTTCTCCTCCTCTTCCTTTCTTCTTCTTCTTCTTCTTCTTCTTCTTCTTTGTCGTCGCCGTCTTAATAATAATAGTCACATTATCCTTATCTCCCTTCTTTAGCGTTTGTTGCTTCTCTTTTTTCAGAATCTGATATGTTTCTCCTCACTGTGTTATTGTGTCCTTCTTCACTCTCTCCTTTTGGTCACCTTCATCTTCTTCTATATCATTTTCTTACTATTATTATTATTATTATTATTATTATTATTATTATTATTATTTCCCTTCTCTCTATTCTTGGTAAAGTTCATCTTCTGCATTTCCTTCTTCTTCTCGCTATTATTATTATTATTATTATTATTTCCCTTCTCTCTATTCTTGGTAAAGTTCATCTTCTGCATTTCCTTCTTCTTCTCGCTATTATTATTATTATTATTATTATTTCCCTTCTCTCTATTCTTGGTAAAGTTCATCTTCTGCATTTCCTTCTTCTTCTCGCTATTATTATTATTATTATTATTATTTCCCTTCTCTCTATTCTTGGTAAAGTTCATCTTCTGCATTTCCTTCTTCTTCTCGCTATTATTATTATTATTATTATTTCCCTTCTCTCTATTCTTGGTAAAGTTCATCTTCTGCATTTCCTTCTTCTTCTCGCTATTATTATTATTATTATTATTTTCTTGTTGTACATTTATTTTTCTTATTATTGTTATTTTTTAATCATTTCACGGGCAAGGTGATGATGCCACTGAGACGCACAGGGTTACTCGGAGTGAAAGTTAATAAAAAGATTTTAGTGAGGAGAAAGAAGAATATATGAATAAAATTCAGGAAGATGGCGATTGGCGTTGCACTTAAATCTTTGAAGATTGTATGCGGCAGGGAAGCAAGAAACCGGAATTCCACACACGAGAAGTATTGAGAAAAAAAAAACTATTGGACTAGAACTTACGGTTATATCTAGCTAGTTTAACAGTAAAAAGGTGAGACCTAATTGCCAATCTAGCAGCACGCGTAAATTCATGCGGTCGACGTGAGGAAAGCTCATCAAAATAATTGTCATGATTTTTGTTTAAAAGACAGACAAAATCACATCACGGCGGTGAAAAGTGATAGAAATCGAGATGCTACGTCCGAATCAATTACGTTTTGTCAAGAATAAAGAGATACATAATAGAAGCACATGACCAGATATGGCAATGGTGAGACCTAATTGCCAATCTAGTAGTGCGCTTAAATTTATGCAGTCGAGCTACCAAGGAGGAAATGCTTGTAGTTGTTGCTGCCTTTATCTTCTCCTTCTACATCTTTTCTTTTATTATTATTATTATTATTATTATTATTATTATCATCATCATCATCATTATTATTATTATTATTATTATTATTATTATTATTATCATCATCATCATCATTATTATTATTATTATTATTATTATTATCATCATCATCATCATCATCATTTTTATTATTATTATCATCATCATCATCATCATCATTTTTATTATTATTATCATCATCATCATTATTATTATTATTATTATCATCATCATCATCATTATTATTATTATCATCATCATCATCATCATCATCATCATTATTATTATTATTATCATCATCATTATTATCATCATCATCATCATCATCATCATCATCATCATTATTATTATTATCATCATCATCATCATCATCATCATCATCATCATCATCATCATCATTATTATTATTATTATTATTATTATTATTATTATTATTATTATTATTATTATTCTATTGGAAGCTTTTCCAATCAATCCGAGGGCTCCAACTACAACTGGAATTGTTAATGTTCTCATGCATCACCTTTTTGAGATTTCAATTTCAGCGTCCATACAAGGACACTGAAATTGAAATCTCAAAAAGGTGATGCATTGATAGTTTTTTGAAGATCTTCAAACATTCATCCCAATCTACAGTGACTGCCATGTCAATAAGAAGGCAAATTTTGTCTTTGCGGTCTCTAATCACGATTTCAGGGTGATTAGCTTTGATTGTTCTGTGTTTATTTTAAAGTCCCATAAAATTGTTACAGATCCTATCTGAACTGGGTGATGTTCATGCCAATTTCTTGCAGTTTCCTTTCCGTAAGCGTTGCAGATTTTCAAGTGCAAATAATGGCCCACTGTGTCGTGCTGTGTTTTATATTCAATTGGTGCCAATACAGTGCAACCTGATGCAAGATGGTCAATTGTATCTGCATATTTATCACAGAATCTGCATTTTGGACTAACACAATTTTTCAGTGTGAGTGCTTGGTAATTTCATTTGTCCTGTGCAGCAAGAATAAAACCTTCAGTTTCAGCTTTTAACACTACACTACGTAACCACTGATGGGTACGGCCTTTGTCAGAGTATTGGCTATGAAGCGGTTTATCTTGCCATCGTTTCTCTCTCTAGTCGGTTGCATTTGCCTTTACTTTCTTTTCTTTTTTTCTTTTTTTTTTAAGTATTTTGTAGTTTCAGTCGGTGTATTTTTATTATTTTTATTATTATTATTCAGCGTCTTCTTTTTGCCTACATTTATTTTTTCTTCCACATCTTTTTCTTCTAGCTATTATTATTATTATTATTATTATTATTATTATTATTAGAAAGACCTGTTAAAATCTCACGGTTTTTCTATTTTCATTTTCTGATGAACCTTAATTTTTAAGTTAATGATTAAATATGCTCATGTCGAGTTCTACGACAATGAAATATCCGTAGAAATCCCCCTATCTTGTCATTAAATATTTGAGCTTAACAACTTTAACAAAATATTACAATAACAATCATAAACATGAAGGCTGGTTGTTATTTTAAGAAGTAAGGGGATACAAATGAAAAGAGTTGTAGTTGTCAACGTTTTCCATTTCACTGAAACAGCCGTTAAAACCTCTTCTATCCTCCTTTCCTTTCCTTCCTTCCTTTCTTTCTTCCTTTCTTTCTTTCTTTCTTTCTTTCTTGCTTGCTTGCTTTTTTTTCTTTCCTTTTCTCATTGAAATCAAATAGCGCCTTTTCCCCTCTTTACACGCGATCAAAACAGAATAGTCCATTATTTATGAAATATTGGCAGAAGATGTTATTCTCGACTTACGAACATTTCGCTTACTAATAATTTTAAAATAATTCAGCGGACGATGTTATTTTATTGAATTTATGGTAACTGGATTTTTGACGATTGCCTAACTCAGTATTCCGTCATTCGAAAGAATGACGCTTTAATCGCAGTTAACATTCCATCTCGGCCTTTGGGTTGAGATCAAATTGTAGTATCTGTTCTTATCAGTTTAATCTGATTCTTTGTCTCCACTTCTATCTTTCTTCTCTCTTTCACTTTTTCATCGAAGCCAATGTCTTTCTCCCTCTTTACAGGCGTCCAAAACGCGGAATAGTCCATTATTTATTAGGTATTGCCACTACGTAATGGTCGTGCTAACGAAGGGTGGAACAAGCACATTTATAATAGGATTCGCCAAGGACTTGGCTACCTTTTTCTACTTCTACATTTCTTTTTATGTGTGATGTCCTTTCAGGATGTAGTCGATCATGGCTCTCCACCTCCCTCTATCCCTTGCAGCTCTCAACAAGTTCCTTCCTTCCGCTTCCTCTCCCAGATCACCTCCTGTCATCCACTTGCTTGAGTCCGCCAGGTATGTCACGCGTTGTTTTCCCTTGTCTCTCTTTCCCTCTATTCGACTCGTGAGTATCAGATTCTCCAGGCCTTCCTTCCTGATTATGTGTCCCAGAAACTGCAGCTGCCGCTTCCTCATATTAAGTATAAGCCTCCTCCTTGTTTGCATCCTCTCTAAGATCTCATCGTTGCTCACACGCTCGTCTTTTTTCACTATTATTATTAATATTGTTGTTGTTTATTGTTGGTGTCCTTCTTCACTCTCTCTTTTTGACCACCTTCGTCTTCTTCTTTTTCTACATTGCTTTCTTCTTCTTCTTCTTCTTCTTCTTCTTCTTCTTCTTCTTCTTCTTCTTCTTAATATTATTATTATTATTATTTCCCTTATCTGCCTTTTTGTTCATCTTCTGCATTTTCTTCTTTTCATTATTATTATTATTATTATTATTATTATTATTATTATTATTATTATCTAGCTTTTTCACTGTATTCTTGGCTACTTTTGTCTCTTTTTTCTTATCATCATCATCATCATCGCCGTCGTCGTCGTCGTCGTCATCGTCGTTCGTTCGTTCGTTGCTGTAATAATACAAATTTTTGGTTCGTGTCTGTTTTTCAGTTTCTTTTCATCGCTTGACATTGTAATTTTAATAATTACAGCACTCTTGCTTAATCTGTTCGTCTGCAACCGAAAAAGAAACCAGTGGGCAAATAAAGGAAGTTTTCAAAGATCAAAGCCGAGCCGAAACCGACTTTAACAACAAAAGCAATTAGTTGGCCAAGCGCTGTTTTAATTCCAATATGGCTACAATGATCTCTGTTCGACTTTGGAATTTATTCGCTTAGCAGTTCGAATTCATGTTTAATTGTGGTTGGTACCGTTCAAGAGAACAACACTTGTAGATGACGTAACCATTTCTCTAAACATTTCTTCTTACGAATTGTTTGTGGATAATAAAGCACCGTCCTTATTGAATTTGAAACTGCGTCTTTTAAAGTGCAATTTGCGCAAAATCTGTCGTATTGTGATTCATGAATTGAAAATTCCATTTTTTTTCTTCTTTTTATAAATCGATTTCTGTTTTTTTTTTTTTTTAACAATTATTAAAATGTACAAGTAAAGAATGAATGAAAGGCCACAGAAAGATTCGATAATTCTTAATTATCAAAATTACGTCACGAGATAATAATATATAGCGCCATGCAAAATGTATTTATATGTACAAATATATAAATGTTTTATTTATGTACATACAGACAGGGAGGATAGGATGAAAATTTCTTGGTTCAATCCATTTCCCCCCAAAATTATAATTTCAAGATGACTAGAAATTTTCAGTAACATAAGCACACACACGCACGCACACACACCACACACGCACACCACACACACGCACGCACACACACAAATATATGACCAACAAGTAGAGGCTCAAAGCCTGGGTCAAGGTGATTTCGTGCTAGCACAACTATCGCCGATTTTCAAGCGGTTTCGTCGAGTCAGTTTAACACAAAAAGCTTGGGTTAAACCGTGGTCTGGTTTTCAGACACTTTCTAAATATTTCACACACTGTTGTCCCCACCTCAGGCCGATATAATCATAAAGTCACCTCTCTGACAAATCGACAATGGTAAAATTCGAACCTGGGTCTTGTGGTTCAAACGCGAACGTTCACGCGCTCTTCCAGAAACTGTAACAAAGGTTCGCTCAGTATAGTATAAACTACTGGTGGACCCCATAGGTTGAGCGGGTCTCTGTAACAGAGATTTACTAGCCATCCTGACAGAAGCGTGTCCTCGGAAACGAGTAGCCATTATGTATAAATGTATGTATGTATGTATGCAATCGTAAACGTTTTAAAATGATACTAGCAGTATGGCCCGACATTGCCCGTGCTTGATTCAAAAATCGTACGACTCATACAGCAATCGCTATCACTTGACTTAAAATATTTTTGCCCTTCCTTGCCTTTAAAGGAGCGCCCTTTGCCGTGCTGATGTTGCTACATGCTACACGTTTCTATGTAATAAATATTCGCTGATTATTTCAGCATCTTGCCTTAAGTGTGTTATAAGTATCGTTATTAGAAAACACCTATGATAACATGAGGTAATTAAAAGAAGATACATTTCGTGAATCGCATAACTATGTACACGTAATCAGATATTGATGTGGATTTGTTCGGGTAAGTATATATTAGGTTGGTGCAAAAATAATGTCGTTTTCTCACATATGTTACTATGTGAGAAAACGACATTATTTTTGCACCAACCTAATACAAATCCGAGTAGGAAGCATTTCACATAGGAAAACTTGCTTCTTGTTTTTCCAAAAAGATTTCAAATAAAGAGCCGGGTTGGCGTTAGGTAATTTGAAATAATTAAACTTGTCCCTTGTTCGCCTCCTACAATCTGAAGTAAGAAAGTCTTTTTGAAGATTTGATGAAAAGAAACTTTGTCTCTTTTATGTGAAACTAGCAGCATGGCCCGGCGTTGCCCGTGCTTGATTCAAAAATCGTACGACTCGTACAGCAATCGCTATCACTTGACTTAAAATATTTTTGCCCTTCCTTGTCTTTAAAGGAGTGCCCTTTGCCATGCTGATGTTGCTACATGCCTTACTTCTTGCCTATCTCACACTGCGAATTTTTTCTAAGCTCTATACTAAACATTAAATCTGTTACGAAAAAAGAACTAAACAAAATGAACGCAAAACGATCAGCTTTAAAAAAGGACTCATAACTGGAAAAATCGAATGAAAAAAGAATGTTTACAAAAATACTTTTTCACACCAAACCCAGTTCTGTGGAATCAGAATCAACGTTGAGTTTAAGCAAGCGAATGAGCCATTTGGAGTAAAGTGCCATGCAGATTTAAATTTTTCCCACTTGTGACAAATGCAGCTATCAAGTTTTTTTTTTTTTGCATGCTAGTATGCTAGTTAACATTCGTGTCAATTAGCTGTTGGCTCTCACGCTGGCCAATAGAATCTTCCTGCCTATTCGTGGCAGCCAGCTATAGGCTCTCACTCTGGTCAGTAGAAAATGGCCGCAAACTACATGAAAACTACCGTAGAAGCATGAAAAATCGATTATTTCCACTATCGATGGGAGTTGGGAAATGCAAAGTCGGTCTTGGCCTTCCTACTAACTTGAAGCACGTGCCTGTAAATTTTGGTGCAAATCCGTCGAAAATTGCGGCCGTGCATTCGTTACACACACACTCGCACACATATCCAGCCTTTTACAGATAGAGATACACGCATTTATTTGATGTTATGATTAATATTTCTCTTCAGTTGTATGAAATTTTATGAATGCTGTGTTGTTTATTTTTATTGTTAAGGTTTCTAACAATGTAAAATCTATTTTCACATTTTTATACGGTATTGTATTTTTACATTATTTACATTATTCGGACTGTTGTCCCCATCTTTGTCGCCATATTTATTACAACGTTTCGGCCACCTTCTTCAGGTGGTTGGAATGTCGAATTGAACCCTTTATTTCGCTCACTGGGGTAGACGGTTCTAGTTCCACGTGCCATGTTTGATGGATGTCAGTTATCAGTTATTAGTTATCTCCTTTTAATTTTCCTCTGAAAGTTCTCAGTGAACTCACACTCTTTGGGTCCTGCCACTGGATCCAACCAACGCCTTTATCCACTGTGCCATGTGTCGTTGAGGACATCTGGGTATGAATTTCTGGGTATTATAAACCTAATGTCACAGCAACCATTTTTATCAGTGCTCATAATGCAATTTTTGCTGTTATCATTACATGTTTTTACCAGAGCTCATATTGCAACTTTGTTGTTATCATTGCTTTTCCCTGGCACACCTTATTACTGGTTCCCATATTGTATTTATTTCTATGCTTGGTCGGCTCAGGAGATTTTTGTGGCCTAGCATACGTGATGATTCCTTAAGTTTACGAATTTTCCAATGGTGTTCCCTGTCTATGATCTCAACATGATCCCACAGTGGACGGTGATCTACCTTCCCTCTCCATATGTGGTCAACCACGCCTGATTTTTCCACTTCCCCTCGTGTTACAGCTTTCTGATGTTCTTGAAGCCTTACCTTAAGGGGGCGGCCTGTCTCTCCTTTATATTCCTTTCTGCAGCTGCACGGGATAGTGTATACACAGTCTTTAGTCATGTTCTTCTCTATCGGGGGGGGGGGTCTTACCCGGGAGAGATATCTGCGAAGTGTCCTCAAGCTTTTGAAGGTTGTCCTGATATTATATTGACCACAGATCCTTTGTATTTTCTCTGGTAACCCCTTCACATAAGGCAGGCAAACTGTATTCTGAGTGTTGTTGTCCTCCTCCTCTTGAAGAAGGCCGGAGCGTACAACGGCCGAAACGTTGTAATAAATATGGCGACAAAGATGAGAACAACAGTCCGAATAATGTAAATAATAATACCTGATCTCAGAAATATAGACAGACATTGTATTTTTACATTTTCTATAAGTATTTCTTGCTGTATAAGATTATGTTAATGATATGCGATTTAATGGAATATTATCGACTAGATGGTACATATGGTCGCGTGATCGAGTGCTTCTAACGTTCGCTTTCTGGTCACGAGACCTGGGTTCAAATCTCACCACGGTTGGTTTGTTACGAAGGAGACTTCCTAGTGTTATCGGTCTGAAGGGGCGGGGTGCGATCCCAGCGTTCTGCACCCCTTTGGAAAGTGTCTGAAAACCATACCACGGGTTGATATTGAAATTGGGTATACGATACCTAGGATAAAGTCACAAGTCATCGTGACTTAGAGTTTTCCATGCTGGTCTTGATCACTCTAGATGACACGCTCTTTCCCAGAATCTATAAGTTAGGTCTGCTCAGCATAGTTGCAGTATAAACTCTGTGGGTGTTGAACAAACACAAATGTGCCTGAGCAAGCGCCCTAGTAAACAGGTGTCCTGGAATACGAGTGGCCAGTTATAGACCGACCAGATGTCAAGTTAATCTAAGATATAATGTAATAGTTTTGTAACCGATGTAGGAGTTGCTTGAATTTTTTATTATTATTAGAAAGACATTCTTCAAGTGATATGAGAATTCAGAAACAATATTGTTTTGTTGAACTTTTGATTCTTTTGTTGTATTTTCGGTAATGATCATGTTACAGGTTTTCATGTTTTTATAGTTTATTAAAGTTTAATTTATTTGTTTTTGTCGACAGGTGTCACACAGACAAAGATGTACAAAATGCAACTTATCGGCGCTTTCATCAGACTATATGTGGAAAAAATACGAAATAAAAATTGGCAGTTTAACTAGAATTAAATAGAGTTTGGTTGACCAATGTCTGAAGGCCAATGGTTGGCGGGGGTGACATACGAAAATGTTGGTACTCCCAATCAAGCCACCAAAGTGGACATGTAGGTGGATAAAGTGGTATTCAGTTGTGCGACGTTAGATCAGGGGTCTAATCAACCCTGGTTGGGTCTACCAGGGAAGGATGACTGATACTGAAACACTTGACTCCCCCGCCCCGTTATAAACTTTACTAACGATCCCCACCCAGCTCATAGGTAAAAGTATATTTTACGAATTGTGTAATCAAGTTTCAAATATGTTTTTTTAATTTATTATTGTGTCTAGTATAGTTTCTCTAATATAGTTTAATAGATTTTTTGTATTATATTTTTATTTTTTGAATTATTCTTAGTGTCTTTTTTTTCTAAAGTTATTTTGAATTGTTTGTCTATTACGTGGTAAAGAAAGTTATTGCTAATATTTGTTTTATATTAACATATTTTTATAGAATATAATGGATGGAGGATATTAAACGTGTCTAAAATATTTATGATGGCCATTTTGTATCTCTTTGAAGATTCGCTATATTAAGAACTCTGTGTCCTGAGTTTGTCAGGTTTTATCAGCGGATTATTCTTTGAGTCAATTAGTATTCAGTATAACCCGGAAACGCATTTTATTACTGACGCAAAGTTCAAATAGAAAGTTAAAGACTGAATCTTTTTCAAAGTTTGCATTTCAATCCAAGGTTTTTAAATTTATTTGTATTTTTAGTTATTATAATCTAAAATTTTCTAAAATGATATATAAAATTCTGATTGTGTGAAGATGTCAGGCGAAACCATAATGACACTATCAGTTTGTGTAAATATATGTACTAAATCGTCATAAAAATGTTTCTTTAAAAATAATAAAAATTCCATGAACTTGTAACGGACATTGATTACATATTCACCACATTATCCCGTAGATTTCATCGATCCAATAAAATTCCTTTTAACTGCATATCACAAACTAGAACAACAACAAAAGACATGAAACACAAGTACTATTAGATAATACCAGAATACTAGATATAAATCTTAAAACTATTTAAAATGTTTAGAGCATTAAGCTTAAATAATAAATAACCGAACAATTTCCTTCAAATAAAGAAAAAATATTTACTGTATTTAAAAGAAAAAACAATTCAGAAAACAAAAAAACGACAAGGTGATGAGTGCTGGCAAGATATTTAAGAAAATCTGACAAGAGACATTAAACTGACGCGATATTAGAAAACTAACAATAAACACAAAATATCTTGTCGAATTTTTATTAATCCACATAAAATACCTTTGATAATGACTTCCGAAAGCTGAGAGTGTTTAGAATTTTGACAATATTTCTACAACCTGAATCCTGATATCCAACAATTAATTCCTTAACAAACAAAAAATATTGATTCTCAATAAAATTTGAGTCAGTTTTAAGCTTCAGTGCGATCTTCAGGCGAAATGTGTGAAGATTTTACTCTTGAAAGGGAATCCTGAAGAGGACTTCAATGTGAAGATCGCTTCGAAGCGTAAAACTGACTGTCAATGCTACTGTGTTTATTCCTGTGTTCGCACCATCTATATCTTTAAACGTCTATATCTCCGACACTGACCACTTTTCCTGAATTGGCGTCAGTCGGATAATCTACCACTAAGCCCTTGGCAGAGATGAAGGTGAATTTAAGAGTATTCATTATTTTTTAGATAAACACGCCAGCAACTGAGAGAACTCAATTCGTTTTATCGAAGAGTAATGCATTAGTAGTAGTACTAGCCACTGTTTACAAACTCACACTTTCTCCCCAAAGAGCTCCACCAAAATATTTTTTCAGGAGCATTAAGAATAGATTTATTTTTATTACTCCAAAATGTCCTTTCTGGTAGGAAACAAAACCTGTGCCGCCCCCTCGTCCCAGCAGGGTTTGATCTGGTGCACTTTAGAGTTTAGCGTCACTGTACAGCAAGTTTCTATTTTCCCTTTTAAAGGAGCGAAAATTCTCTTCATTTATTACGAAACCCTATATGTACTCAACTTTATTTTCGAAACTTAAACAAAATATCTAAAGAATTAATTTATTTATCTTGAATCCGACATTTTTATTACTTCAAACATTATGCATACACACACACACACACACATACATACATATATATATATATATATATATATATATATATATATATATATATATACTGTTTTTTTCGCGCTTCTCCCTTGTGGAATTCCCTTCCTGTTCCATGCTTTCCAGCTAACTTTAATCTGCAAAAGATTAAATGCAATGTCAATCACTATCTACTATCCTTCTGATTTCTCTTCCCGCTCATTATTAATGTTTCTGTTCCTAATTCTTTCACATCCTGTAACACCCTTGTGTTTTAGTGGCTTTAATGCCTTGCATGGAGTCATACCGGTTGATATATATATATATATATATATATATATATATATATATATATGATTTAGACAAATATTGTTTCTAACATTTCTAATAAAAATAATGGAGCAAACATGGCCCAGCTTCGTGGCCAAGATAGATTCTTAATGTCATTATTTTTCAAGATTTCGAAAGTTGACTTTCAAAGTAGGTAGATATGCTCTCCCCTTTTATCTTCATTTACTCAGTTTAAAAAGAGAGCAAAGTACTATTCAACAGAAAAATCATTAGCTAATTATTTCTATCGATTTTCTGTTTCAAATTCAGCCCCATCGAGTGACGTCATTGTTTATCCGTTGTGCGCCATTCGTGCCTTGTGTCTAAGGAGATCAAAGCCTTTGAAGATTTCGAAAGACCTTGCTCAAAAGAAGCAATTATTTCTGGGCACCTCCTCATTTTTCAAGGTTCGCTTCACTTTTCATTCTAGCAACCTACAGGAACCAATTGGCTTCTTGTTTAAATAGTTCATATCGCAGAAAAGCAAGATTTGTGACAAACCCTTTTCAATAAAATTGTCCCTCTGTTTGGCCGAACTGTAATGAAATTGACACCATTGAACCAACATCAATCGAGAAAGTTTGTCGCCAGAAAATTATCCTTTTATATTTTTTAGACCTTTTTAGTCGGCGGTGGAAGAGTTTAATCGCATATACAGGTCTTCCGATTCTTCACTTGAAAATAAAATAGGTTGTTATGTTGTAAATATTTGTTATGTTGTAAATAGATTCTCAAGGCTAATAAACAATGACCCTGTTTTTCTGCAAATCGGATGTGCGGCAAATAATATTGACACCTCATCAATAATCTCATGTCTGAGCATTAAACACTGCAGAAAATGATACGTCTATTCCAAAGAGATTCACTCGGATTACCACAGAGTCCTCAATGTTCTTATTAGTTTAACTCTTAGCATATTTAGTTTAACTCTTAGCATATTTAGTTTAACTATTAGCTTATTTAGTTTAACTATTAGCTTATTGCAATGCAGTCTGTTTTGGTCGTGATTATTTTTCGACAAAATCCAGGGACGAAAATGCAATATGATAGGTCCTGATCTGGCATCTAGCCTACAATCGCTATCCCACAGACGTGCCGTGGCCTCCCTTTGTCTCTTCTACAAGTATTTTCATGGCAACTGTTCCGACGAGCTACTTTCGCTGGTTCCCGGACTTCATGAATTTAAACATGCTACCGGGCTGACATCTCGGTTCTACCTTTTCACTGTCAAAACGGTTAAATGTAACCGTATCTTCGACACAAACAGCTTCTTCTCTCGCACTTCCCGTCTGTGGAACTCCCTTCCCCTTACTTGCATCATAACTATAACTTTCAAATATTCAAGTGTAATGTCAATCGACATCTGACACCCTGAGCTTGTTCCCCGTTCTTCTCTGTATCTTTTCCTCAAACATGCCACTCTTATTCATTCATATCTGCTCCCTGCGTATCCAAATGTAAACAAATGACGTCATACATTATACATACAATTGTCCATTTCATAATATATGGCGTCATTTGTTTACATTTGGATACGCATTGATCAGATATGAATGAAATCATGGAGAATCGTGTTTAAAAACAGTAAAATCGACCTTGCTAACCGAACGCTCCTCTGTGGCCCAATCGGTTAAGGCACGTCAGGCTATATGACGGTTCCGTATAGAATACAGGTTCGATTCCTGTCGGAGGACGCATATTTTCCGTGAAGATTTCTCGGACATTCAGGCCGGTAAATGTTGTTTAATACTGTTTATTATAAAACAGAGCATTTACTTAAATATTTGTATCTATAAAAAGAACGTTAAACATATAAAATGTCTTAAATAATTGTCGGACTTTGTCCATTTCATAATATATAATGAGTTTGAAGTATTAAAATGTAGGATCTATAATAAATCTATTAATTCTTTAGAAATTATTACAGCAATGCTCTTCATAGGCAAGCCTTAAAGCACACCAGATCAAACAGTGATTCCTCTTACGAAGTAGGACGCAGGTTCGATTCTTACCAGAGAGCACGTTTTGAACTAAGAAAATATAAATCTATTTCTTCTTTAAAAATATAACCACTGGCGAGTGAACGGTGTCATTGCCTGAGGGTCCATCTACAAAACTCTGGAGGAGTCAGGATGCAAAAGGTAGAATCAATCAGCTAAGTGACAAACCTCCGTGTGTATATATATATATATATATATATATATATATATATATATATATATATATATATATATATATATATATATATATGAGACAACGAAACATCGTACATTCATATATCAAGAACAATGTTAGGGGAGAGAACTGTGACAGTTAAAAAGAGTTTTCATGTAATGTATTTTCGCCTTCATCTGACTAAAGTTTACGTTGATGCGACTGAAGTAAAGCTGAATGTTGATAAATCTAAATTTTCGATTTTTTTATTTTCATTTTTTTATCTTAAAGAAAAATACAATATGTTTGTGTAAGAGGAATCGTTTTAATAGGATTCTCCTTTTTCTATGTTCCGTGTATCTTTAGGGCATTGGCGATAGTGGCTCTCCACAATTTCCTGTCTTTTTAACTCTTAATAAATTTTGTCTATTTTTATTTTTTTAAATCTCTCCTAAACTTTGTTCCGCCATCCATTTGCTCAAGTTCCTTAGATAGATTAGGCATTATTTTCCTCTATCGCTCCTGCCGTTTTTCAAAACCTTCTTTCTTCATAATGTAACCCCAAAATTTCAACTGTTTCTTTCTGATACTAAGTATAAATGTCATTTTTGTTTCCCTTTTATCTAAAACTTCGTCGTTGCTCACATATTCAGTTCGTGGTATTCTCAGTATCATTCTGTAGAAATAGATTTCTGTTATTTCAAGTCTCTTCTTCATCTGTGGGGAGATTGTCCAACATTCACTGCCATATAAGACGACTGTTATTCCATAACACTTAAGTACTCTTGGCTTTGTTCTAACGAAATTTTCCTGTTTCTTAATACTTTGCTTACCTTTTGAAATGGTTCTTTCACTATACTTCGGATTTCAATGTCGCACTTTCCGTCCTCTGTTAAATCACTTCTCAGATATTTAAGTTGTACTTGTTTGATTTTGGTATCCCCATTTTGTAATTTGAATGTTGATCCGTCCCTTTTGCTAGCAACCTTGCATTCTGTCTTTGATGTTTAGACCTTTATGACTCTAATGTCAGAATCTCTGTATCCAAAATTCAAATAAGTAATAATATTTTCTTTTTTCAAAAGAAAATATATCGTTATTTTGCTGCATAGCAATATTTTATGCTAACATAATTTATCTTTTTTTAATTTCTTTTTACCTTCACCATGAAAATTTTTCGAATGTTATTATAAAAACCCTATTTGAAAATTGTACGTTGAGGAGGAGGCACGGTGGTGTCTCGGATTGAGGGACCGGAGAGCCGAGTTCGAATTCCAGTTGAATCCATTACATTCAATTACGTACCTTTGGGAAAAGTATGTATCCTCTTCTTCTCTCCCCAGCTATTAGTAAATAGCAGGACAGACTGGGTTGTATAGCCTTGGATGGCAACTGGTCTACCGCAGAAAGAAATGGCAACCTACTGCAGGAAAAAATCTGCCTCGTCAGAAAGATACATGATCGCCTAAGTGTGTATCACGCATGGCACATAACTGACTGACTGAATAGAATATATATAATAATATAATGTTATTTGTACTAATAAAATATCTATACCAATGAAAACAGATATGTGGGAATCCAGAAATAGTACCCTCCTTGTTCAGCAAATTGGTTTCAAATCTTCATATATTTTCCTTTCTTCCAGTCACATAGGGATAAATACTGAACATACAGCTATTGCAGTCGAGGAGCGACGTATTGAAAGGTACATGATTGCACATAACTGTCTGACTGACTGACGTTAAAAATAGTTTTGCATGTTACTCCTGCTGATTAAGGATTAGTAGTATAAGTAAAGCTAACTTTGAATATTAAATATTGTTGGAGTTTCGTTAATTAGGAAGTAATCTCTACTTAATTATTTGAAAATAATTATTAGAAAGCAAATTGATACCGAGCTTTAAGGAAGTTGACAGTATCATAAATCAGAATAAAAAGTAGAAAAATCATAAATTTCGCACTTCCATATTTGACCAACTTGTATGCATCAATGAATCATAAGTTCAAACTATTCCATCCACAAAAGCTCTACAATGTGGTGTGATCTCTATCTATAAAAGGCAGGGTGTGTGAGTGTGTGTGTGTGTGTGTAACGAATGCACGGTCCCAATTTTCGACAGATTTGCACCAAAATTTACAGGCACATGCTCCAAGTTAGTGGAAAGACCAAGACCGACTTTGCATTTCCCAACTCCCATCGATAGTGGAAACAATCGATTTTTTTCATGCTTCTACGGCAGTTTTCATGTAGTTTGCGGCCATTTTCTACTGGCCAGACTGAGAGCCTATAGCTGGTTGCCACGAATAGGCAGGAAGATCCTATTGGCTAGCGTGATAGCCAACAGCTGACTGACACGAATGTTAACTAGCATGCTAGCATGCAAAAAAAAAAAATCGATCGCTACATTTGTCACAAGTGGGAAAAATTTAAATCTGCATGACACTTTACTCCAATTGGCTCATTCGCTTGCTTAAACTCAACGTTGATTCTGATTCCGTAGAACTGGGTTGGGTGTGAAAAAGTATTTGTTGTTAACATTCTTTTTTTATTCGGTTTTTCCAGTTACGAGTCCTTTTTTAAAGCTGATCGTTTTGTGTTCATTTTGTTTAGTTCTTTTTTTCGTAACAGATTTAATGTTTAGTATAGAGCTTCGAAAAAATTGGCAGTGTGAGATAGGCAAGAAGTAAGGCATGTAGCAACATCAGCATGGCAAAGGGCACTCCTTTAAAGACAAGGAAGGGCAAAAATATTTTAAGTCAAGTGATAGCGATTGCTGTATGAGTCGTACGATTTTTGAATCAAGCACGGGCAACGCCGGGCCATGCTGCTAGTCAGAAATAAAATAATATCGCATACCATTGCAGTTGTTGTTAGTTCGACTTTCTTCAGATACCCGAAAGTTGGAGCTTCATGACCAGATAGGGATAACTTGAATAAACACATACTTATCTATCTATCTATCTATCTATCTATCTATCTATATATATATATCTATATATATATATATATATATATATATATATATATATATATATATATATATATGTATATTCTTCTTTTCTCTTCCTGTCTAAAAATTATTTAAGAGGTCAAATTGTCTGGCCTCTTTACTGAGTACACTTGAACCTAAGTAAATTATTAAAGATGGTTAAAAAAAAAAATTAAAAAAAAACCTTATCCCTGTTTACATTTCAAAGATGGACTTTTCCATAATCCTCTGTCACCTTATATCAGTTTAAACCTAATTCTTTTGTAAGTAGAGATGTAACCTGATGAACCAGGAAAAATATATTTTCTAGGGAAATAAATTATAGTCATGGAAACTTAATTTTGTCTCTTTCTTAATTATTTAATTAATATTTGATCTGGTGTTACATTGAGCTCTCTGGATCAATCATCTTTGGAATTATCCACACGGATTACCAAGCCCTTCATTACTTTACTATATATATATATATATATATATATATATATATATATATATATATATATCATGCAAGTAAAATGTTTGTCACTTACCTGATTGATGTTACCTTCAGAATGCCGACTCCAGAGATTCGTAGACGGAGCCTCAGGAAATCACTCTGTCCAATCTTCAGGGGGTATCAGATCAGAAAGCAATTGACTGCTTATATTTCTCGATTTTTCTTTTTATATGAACTTATCATTGGTGAAAGTTGCTTTTCATAGTGTATTTTCATTGCTGTTTTCTAAGAAGGACCAGAGTTCCCTATATTTTTATGACAGAGACCCAATTAGCCCTTCGCTGAGGAGCTAACTTCGAGTACAGCTTTTCAGCTAGTATTTAATAATTGCGAATACGGTCGTAGTGATTTCTAGTTATCGTAACGCCTTTCTATATTATCAAAAGAATTCGCTTCATATAAATGGTCGAATTATCAGTCCTTATGTTGCGGACAATTCTGTGCGCCTGTAGAAATGTCTGCAGTTACCTATTTCTACATAATAAACTCTTTTCGGTGACTGAGAAATCATATTCAATAATGAAAAATGTTTAGTTTATTATTCAGAAAAAATAATGAACGCCATCACGCTTTTGACACGTTTCAGTACGCTTTTGTACCAAATACAATTACTGTCTGGAATAGTCACTAGGAAGAATCGTTGGGAATTTTTCAACTTATAAAATAAGCATGCCGATTCAAATAAACGTTCCGCTAGGAATTTTTATATCGTTTAATAAACCTGAAACTAAATAATCGTGCTAGAGAGAAGATTATTTGAAAAATAATCGCTTCACGGTGGGTGGGAATTTAAAAGAAGTAATTTAATCATGCTAACATCCGTTCCCAAAGGTACAATGCATGCCTAACATTTTTTGATACAGTGGGTAAACTAGTGTATTAGAGGATCACTGGGCGCTCCACTTTTGTGACCTTGTACCAGACTAAAATAATCTTAGTAGATACCTCTGATTAAATCCGCAATCTTTTCTGGCTTGCGGTGACATCTGTTTACGGTCAGTGCTTTGCTTTGCCGATGAATTTAGGAAAGGCAAACGAAAATCGGCCGCTGATTCCTAAGAGGAAATCGATGTCACAAAGCCACAAGAGTCAGAGAGTTAGGGAAATCGGCATATTGCAATAAGCAAATAGATTCAGTATATAAAGGTCAGCGATGAACACTTCATTCTTCTTGACCGCTCTACTATCAAAATCCTGATTGATGCCTTTGGAAAAACTTTGCAAGTATTCAATAATTGGATGGTAATCAGCCTTCCAATGGATTGTTGACGGCAATTTCATCGAATTTTCAATGGACGACAATTCCAAGTAGCAACGACTTCGCTTAAAGTTAGTTCTTTACGACTTTCTTTGAGGATGAAGATTCCGCCGTGTAGTCAGATACAAACGATGCACTAAACCGTAACACGATTGGACATTTTGATTGGGCAAAGACATTCTCGGAAGCAGTCGGCGATGCAATGGCGTTTCAGATTGAGTCAGTAGAATGAGATCTGAAGAGGTTCGACTAAAAAGGAGCCGAGAATGAAGGGATCAAATAACATACAAGAATTACAACTACCTCCTCCTCCTCCTCCTTCTAATGCTTCAAATTGGGTTTAGTCTATTTAAATCTACCAATTACACAGGATAATAATCAACTATCTATCTATCTATCTCAATATTTTCATTATCTATCTATCTATCTATCTATCTATCTATCTATCTATCTATCTGTCTGTCTGTCAGTCTGTTTGTCTGTCTCAGTATATTAATTATCTAAATATATTAATGTCTGCCTAAGAGTGTCCATATCTATCTATCTATCTATCTATCTATCTATCTATCTATCTATCTATCTATCTATCTATGCTAGCCTGTTCATATCTATCTATCTATCTATCTATCTATCTATCTATCTATCTATCTATCTATCTCAGTATATTAATTATCTAAATATATTAATGTCTGACTAAGAGTGTCCATATCTATCTATCTATCTATCTATCTATCTATCTATCTATCTATCTATCTATCTATCTATCTATCTATCTATCCTAGCCTGTTCATATCTATCTATCTATCTATCTATCTATCTATCTATCTATCTGTCTATTAGGTTGGTGCAAAAATAATGACGTAATAATGTCGTTTTTTGGCGTTAAAAATACGTCAAAAAAAGACATTATTACATTATTATTTTTGCACCAACCTAATATCAATCTAAATACTTTCATTATTCCATTATTTTCATTATCTATCAATCTGTTTAAGTATTTCCATTATCTAGCTATCTACCACAATATTTTCATTATCTATCTATTTGAAATTACTCATATCCATTGGCATATATATATAACCTTCTCAGACCGTTTCTCTCTGTCTGTTTTTGATGTATAACTCCATTTCATCATCTCTTAATATTTGTCTATATATCGATCGTGGTCGATCACAGTTACATTTTCTATTCCAGGCTCTCACTCTTTTCCTGTAAATCCGTTGTTACACGCAAAGGACATCGTTCTCTTATCGTGGAACTTAACGAACTCGTCATAAGGAAGAGAAAAGAGTGGGGCCGTGTGGAGAGAAATGGCGAACCAAGAGAAAGAATGGCTATCAACATGATTCCCCACTTCCTTTTGTAATCAATCACTATTCAGTTCAAAGCCAACCAATTCATCGTAAAAGAAATCGCCCCTAGAAACTATATATATATATGTGTGTGTGAGTGTGTGTGCGTGCGTATGTGTGTGTGTGCGTGTGTGTGTGTGAAAGAATATATGACATGTTGTATTGGATGTGTATATGCAAGGCTATGCAAAAATTTACATGTATATTCCCCAAAACACGTGAAAAATGTATATATATATATATACATATATATATATATATATATATATATATATATATATATACAAAAAACACGCACACACACACACACGCGCCCGCCCGCGTGCACACACACACACACACACACATATATATATATATATATATATATATATATATATATATATATATATATATATATATATATTTCCACTTTTCAGTATATCTTCTGTGTTGACCTTTCACTTGGTAGCTAAACCCGTTTTATCCTAACATATATATATATATATATATATATATATATATATATATATATATATATTCTCTGAAAGACATTAGTATGATATGTTCAATTTCCATATTTGGATAAATGGATGAAAAAAAAAATCTGGATGCACAGAAAGGTCAGCAAAGCGAAGAATACTTTTAAAAATTTAACATGTTTCCGATGTGTATATATATATATGTGTGTTTGCGAGTGTGTGTGTCTGAGCACGTTCATATGTCATTTATACGTCAGCTGAATTTCATCCGTAATGACGTACATTCTTGCGATTCATGTCGATGATCTCGCACTATGACTGACCATTGTACATTTAATTGCAATGGTACCTTCTGACGTATATATGGGGGTTTGCGTATGGTGTGTGAGAAGTGAATTAGGCGTGCCGAATTCAATTCCCGTTCGATTCAGTTTTGTTTGCTGATACCCTTGGGAAAGGCATGAATCCATTTTCCTCCAGGTATGGGTTGAATAGCAGGGCAGACTGGAGTCTTCTCCCGTCTAGGCGAAAGATATCTCTGAATTCGAAAACAGCCTGGATTGGATTTGGAAATGTGCAGCGGCTACGAACCTAATGAGTAAGATAGATTTTTTAACTTGGACCGAGCGTGTGAGCAACGATGAGGTCTTAGAAAGGTTGCAAACAAGAAGGAGCCTTATTCACGGGTTGAATAGATGGAAAGAGAGACAAGGGAAAACAACGCGTGACATACCTGGCGGGCTTAAGCAAGTGGTCCTAGAGAGGGAACAGAGTGAAGAAACTTGTTGAGAGCTGCAAGGGATAGAGGGAGATGGAGAGCCATGATCGCCTACGTCCTGAAAGGACATGGTAAATAAAAAGAAAGTAGAGACTGAAACAAAGAAAATCTTCTCGGATTTTAAGAATAAACATAGGACAAAACAAAAAATAGATAAGTATATCAGCCTTGCCAAGAGAACAGACGAAACCGTAGATCATGACGGTGACAGTAGTGACAGTCGTTATCGGGACACTAGGAACATTCCGGAAGGCTCTTGAAAAAAGAAACTGTAGGAAGGGGAAATCAAAGGAATAATTGTAGCCATTAAGACATTACTGAAAACATCTGTAATTCGAGAAGAGAAATGGCGTGTTCAAGAGATGTTTTTGTTATTCAATCCTCAGTGGAAGCCGCCGATTCCTACTGGTGTACGCATGCGCTTGGAGGAAGGAAAAGTTGAATGAGAAGAGAAAGGAAGTCAAGCAGAAGACAGCGAAGAACAAAATTGTAATGTCTCGTATATAAAGTAATTCTAAGGTTGTTGACAATTATGAATGTCCATTATCTCATGACAATGGTCTTCTCTTACTCTTTGGTTGTATCTTCTCATTCTTTCCCTTATCCCTTCTAATCTTCATTTTCAGTCCATGATTTTATCTAAAGCATAGATTACTTTCATATGTGGAAAGCAATACGAAATAGACAAATATGTCCCCTTTTATGCCTTTCTATCCCGACATGCATTTCAGTTCTTTATTATCTCAATATTCAGCCAAACATCTCTCTCTCTCTCTCTCTCTCTCTCTTTGTATTCTATTTTTCCCTTTCACATATTCTTTTTATTTATCTCTTGTTTGTTTTTGTTTTTTTTTCCTCCTCTATTTCTTTTTCTACATCCACTTCCTCCTCCCTCCTAATTCCCTGCATGTCCCTCAATTAGTTCCGGTTTAAGATTATAATGTAGTTTTCTCGGTCGGAAAGCGTAATTGATTCGAATTCAAAAGGACCGGATATCAGGCAGATGCTACCCTCTGATCTTAGGTAAAAAATTATGGAGTATATATAAGGGATAGTTAGCATTTCATAAGTTAATATTACCATGATAAAATTGTGCATCTCCGAATTGCCGAAAAGAAAATGCAGAGACAATTAAAAAAAAAAAAGGAGATATTAAGAAAAAGAAGAAAAGGAAAGGAAACAGTAATTTGAAGAAAGAAAGAAGAAAGAAGGAAAGAAAGAAGGGAAGAAAGAAGTAAGAAAGAAAGAAGGAAAGAAAGAAGGAAGAAAGAAAGAAAAAAAGAAAGAAAGAAAGAAGGAAAGAAAGATGGAAAGAAAGAAGGAAGAAAGAAGGAAAGAAAGAAGGAAGAAAGAAGGAAAGAAAGAAGGAAGAGAGAAGGAAGAAAGAAGGAAAGAAAGAAGGAAGAAAGATGGAAGAAAGATGGAAAGAAAGAAGGAAGAAAGAATGAAAGAAAGAAGGAAGAAAGAAGGAAAGAAAGGAGGAAGAAAGATGGAAGAAAGATGGAAAGAAAGAAGGAAGAAAGAAGGAAAGAAAGGAGGAAGAAAGAAGGAAGAAAGAAGGAAAGAAAGAAGGAAGAAAGAAGAAAAGAAAGATGGAAAGAAAGAAGGAAGAAAGAAGGAAAGAAAGAAGGAAGAAAGAAGGAAGAAAGAAGGAAAGAAAGAAGGAAGAAAGATGGAAGAAAGAAGGAAAGAAAGAAGGAAGAAAGAATGAAGAAAGAATGAAAGAAAGAAGGAAGAAAGAAGGAAAGAAAGGTGGAAACAAAGAAGGAAAGAAAGAAGGAAAGAAAGAAAGAAGGAAGAAAGAAGGAAAGAAAGAAGGAAAGAAAAAAGGAAGAAAGAAGGAAAGAAAGAAGGAATGAAAGAAAGAAAGAAGGAAGAAAGAACGAAAGAACGAAGGAGAGAAAGAATGAAGAAAGATGGAAAGAAAGAAGGAAGAAAGAAGGAAAGAAAGAAAGAAAGAAGGAAAGAAAGAAAGAAGGAAGAAAGATGGAAAGAAAGAAGGAAGAAAAAATGAAAAAATGAATGAAGAAAGAAGGAAAGAAAGGAGGAAAGAAAGAAGGAAAAAAGAAGGAAAGAAAGAAGGAAGAAAGATGGAAAGAAAGAAGGAAAGAAAGAAGGAAGGAAGAAGGAAAGAAAGAAGGAAAGGAGGAAGGAAGAAAGATGGAAAGAAAGAAGGAAGAAAGAAGGAAAGAAAGAAGGAAAAAAGAAGGAAAGAAAGAGGGAAGAAAGAAGGAAAGAAAAAAGAAGAAAGAAAGAAAGAAGAAAGATGGAAAGAAAGAAGGAAGAAAGAAGGAAAGAACGAAGGGAAAAAAGAAGGAAGAAAGAAGGAAAAAAGAAGGAAGATTAGAAGGAAAGAAAGAAGGAAAGAAAGAAGAAAGAAAGAAAGAAAGAAGGAAGAAAGAAAGAAGGAAAGAAAGAAGGGAAGAAAGAAGGAAGAAAGAAAGAAAAAAAGAAGGAAGAAAGAAGGAAAGAAAGAAGGAAGAAAGAAGGAAGAAAGAAGGAAGAATGAAGGAAAGAAAGAAGGAAGAAAGAAGGAAAGAAAGAAGGAAGAAAGATGGAAGAAAGAAGGAAAGAAAGAAGAAAGAAAGAAGGAAGAAAGAATGAAAGAAAGAAGGAAGAAAGAAGGAAAGAAAGGTGGAAACAAAGAAGGAAAGAAAGAAGGAAAGAAAGAAGGAAGAAAGAAGGAAAGAAAGAAGGAAAGAAAAAAGGAAGAAAGAAGGAAAGAAAGAAGGAATGAAAGAAGGAAAGAAGGAAGAAAGAACGAAAGAACGAAGGAGAGAAAGAATGAAGAAAGATGGAAAGAAAGAAGGAAGAAAGAAGGAAAGAAAGAAGGAAAGAAAGAAAGAAAGAAAGAAGGAAAGAAAGAAACAAGGAAGAAAGATGGAAAGAAAGAAGGAAGAAAAAATGAAAGAATGAATGAAGAAAGAAGGAAAGAAAGGAGGAAAGAAAGAAGGAAAAAAGAAGGAAAGAAAGAAGGAAGAAAGATGGAAAGAAAGAAGGAAGAAAGAAGGAAGAAAGAAAGAAGGAAAGAAAGAAGGAAAGAAAGAAGGAAGGAAGAAGGAAAGAAAGAAGGAAAGGAAGAAGGAAGAAAGATGGAAAGAAAGAAGGAAAAAAGAAGGAAAGAAAGAGGGAAGAAAGAAGGAAAGAAAAAAGAAGGAAGAAAGAAAGAAGAAAGATGGAAAGAAAGAAGGAAGAAAGAAGGAAGAAAGAAGGAAGATTAGAAGGAAAGAAAGAAGGAAAGAAAGAAGAAAGAAAGAAAGAAAGAAAGAAAGAAAGAAGGAAGAAAGAAAGAAGGAAAGAAAGAAGGGAAGAACGAAGGAAGAAAGAATGAAAAAAAGAAGGAAGAAAGAAGGAAAGAAAGAAGGAAGAAAGAAAGAAAGAAAGAAAGAAGGAAGAAAGAAGGAAAGAAAGAAGTAAGAAAGAAAATGTAGACAATGAATAATCCAGGAAGAATGAATGAAAAGAAAGATGATAGATACACGAAAGAAATCGCAGATGAAGAAAGAACCAAAAATGTGGTATCGAGAGGAAACGATGGAGGATTCTGAGGAAAACGGGAAAATTCCAGACAGAGGATTGACATCCGTCTCCAACTGACCGCAAGTAGTTTATTAGTATGTGAAAAGTTTATTATTTCTCATTAGAAGATTTCGACAAGTAAAAACTATATATACCATCGAGTTTGACCACACCTGCCACAGCGATAAGGTCTAATAAACATTACAGCGCCTACAAGTAGTAGACTATTGAGACTAACACACACTCACACGCACATAGATAGATAGATAGATAGATAGATAGATAGATAGACTCTTTAACCTGGTCTTTTTCTATAATCAAAACAAGCGTGTTTGAACTCGATATTGAAATCTCAAAGTGCAGCCAAATTAGCATTGAGTATAACAGAAAAAATTGAAAAATGAAAATGGTAAGAAATGAAAAGTTCACAGACATTGACCCTCCGTAGATCGGCTGAATGCAATAGTTTGCAAATTCTACTGCTTCGAAAAAGAAATAAGTATAAATACAAATTCAAAGATGTCCAACATCGTACGGACGCTCAAATCATTTCATTGTATATTTATTATCGTTAACACAATATATCGGTTGATTCATTCTTAAGATTTCGCCACTGGTAGTCCTTGGAAGTAAAAGATTTCCTCATTCTTCAAGGATTACACTTGACGGGGGCTGAATAATTGATCAGCTGAAATCTGCGCAGACGAGATTTGATCGTCCCAATCATAAACAATAAATAGAGAGATACGAACGATTATCGCCAGATTAACCAGCATTAGAACGAATACTCAAGAAAAAGAGAGAAGATAACTGCCAACATCTTATCAATCAGTTATGTACCAAACGTGATAAACGCTTAGACGATCATGTATCTTTCGATACATGACTGACGAGGCAGTCTTTTCACCGCAGGGTGTTATTTTTTTTCTGCGGTAGACCAGTTGCCATCCAGGTCTGTCTTGCTATTTACCCATAGTTGGAGGGAGAAGAAGAGGATTCATACTTTTCCCAAGGCTATTAGCGCGTAAGTGAATATAATGGATTTGACTGGAATTCGAACTCGGCTCTCCGATAACTACAGCTCTACTACGATAACGTATTCATAAAACCGCAATAAAGCACTGAAATTTTGAAATAATGAACAGTCATGTCCTTTCATCAAATATACAATGATTTGTTTATATGAATGTATATTATTTATTAGACATAAAAGTCAATCTAACACATTATGGTCAGTTTTCAGAATGTAATGAAGTTTTATACAGCTTCTATTCCTAGTTCTTGACTGAATTAATTTCCAATATTCCTTGCATACCCAATCCAAAAAAAAAAAAAATCATCAAGATGGATTTTTTGTTTCATTCGTGATACACGCGTAGGCGATCATGCATCGTTCGATATATTACTGACGGGGTAGATTTTTTCGCACTAGGTTACCCTTTCTTTCTGCGGTAGACCAGTTGCCATCCAAGGCAATAGTACCCGGTCTGTCCTGCTATTTACCCATGAATAGAATCGGGATAAGAAGAGGATTCTAGAATTCGAATTCGACTCTCCGATTCCTCAATCCGAACCGCTATCCATTACTCAACGGGGCCTCCTACAGATCATAGGATGCTAATAGATAATTGTTAAATCAAACGTCCTCAATGGATTAAATCTTTTATTAATTACTCGTTTTTAGAATGATCGCCGATTAAAAGAGTTATTACTTGTCGCTATTATGTGACTAGTGAGTCAATGATTCTTCATTATATAATTCTTATCATAGTTCTCAGGGTCGAAAACGTTATTCACCCACACAGACACCAAAAATAAGTTGAGGAAATTTACTGGCGAAAATTACTTTTTGTTTTACTTAATTTTACGGATTTTCAAATTTAGCAACTTCAAATTAGTTGACATTCTTGAAGCTGAAACTCTGTGTCGGGAAATATGGAAATTCTTCAGATTATGAATGTTTACTTATGCTTCTAAGGGAAATTTATGAATCGTTCTTTTAATAAGAAAGTTTTGAACTCTTCAACTTTATATTCCGATTCTGTAGTTTACCTTGTAAGCTATCGCAAGGAACGATATTAAACGCCAACTCGCAGACAATACTGCGAAAAATGATGAAGATTTGCTCTCATATCTTTCAGGGAAAACTAACCAACTGGCGAATGTGCAAGTAGTGGATTGCTAGGATGCCAATAATAAACAAAAAAATATTACTTGCAAAGGTGATAAATAAATTAGAAACTTGTGGAAGGAAATTAAGCATAAGAAGTTTACACCTGTAGATTAAAACCTTTGCTTTGTTTATCAATTTAGTTGTCGCATCAAAAGCAAATGTTATGAAAGTTTGAGAAAAGTAATTTTATATGATCATTAATTAATATCCTATATATACACTATAGTTTAAAAGTTTGAGGTAACCTCTGGTAATTTTTTAAATTGGTCCCCAAAGTAGTTGTTTTGTGCTTTAAATAAGAGAAAATTATTATACATGGTTAAAAAAGTGAAATATCTTTTATTAGAAATTTTATTATGACAAAAAGAAAAAAAAGAATTTTATAATTAAATTTTGCTCCCGTCAAAATATTCTCCTTTAGACTTGAATACAGCGGCACAAATTTTTGGCATCCGTTGCAAAAGTTTCTCAAAGTATAAGTTTGATAATTGATTCCATTCTTTTTTCAATGACTTTAAGAGCTCTTTTTCATTTTTTTGGATGGAAAAGTTTCACTCTACTGTCAAGCTTATTCCATTCTAATTTTGGAGGTGACTTCAATTTTTTTTTAAGTGTAGTGTAATTAAGGTCTTAACCTATTGAAACTAAATGATATTAGTAAACATTTGCTATACTTCATATGTTCTTTGATTCGACTTTTCTACAAACGAATTAATGGGATGGGCGAATGTAGAGAATGAGAAATCGGAGAGCCGTGTTCGAATTCCAGTCGAGTTCTTTACTTTCACTTACGTGCAAATAGCCTTTGGAAAGATATAAATCTATTTCTTCTCCTCTCCTCTTTTGGCTTAAATATTAGGTTGGTGCAAAAGTAATGACGTAACAATGTCGTTTTTTGACGTTAAAAAATACGTCAAAAAACGACATTATTACTTCATTATTTTTACACCAACCTAATAGTAAGACTTGTATCAAGACAAATCATTATCTCCTAAAACTGTTAATGTAATATTCACTGGCCAAAAAATAATTATTCTTACAGAATTAAACGCTATGTTTCGGCCTTAAATAACCCACAAAAGGTTGATAAGCTGTAAAAAAAATAAATTCAAACAAGTTTTAAGATTTTTTTGTGTTAATGATATTTCCCAAAATCTTCATTAAGAAGTCCGACCAGGATTTATTTTTAGTGGCAACAATCTTGACAAAATATGGTATGCAAATGACACAAAGTTGATAGCAGACACAGAAAGGAATCTACAACCCCCCGCCCCACATACACACAAAAGGAAAAGTGAAATGAAAGAATTAAACATCGTGACAGAAGACAGAACGCAGGGCTGTTAGCAAAAAGATATGTCCAAAGTGTGAATTGAAAACCGGGGGTACTAAAATCAATCAAGCGCGGAAATTTAAATAACTTGGAAGTGTTTTAACAGAGGGCGGAAAGAGCGACGGTTTATTGGGATAGCCAAGGAAGCATTCCAAAAGTTACGCAGGGTACTACGAAATAGGAAAATTTCGTTAAAAATAAGGAAAAAAATACTAAACTGCTATACCTATCCTCCTGCAAGGCAGAAAGTGCTGGATGATCTCCTCAAAGATAAAGAGGAGACTTGAAGCAAAAAGAATGTTCTTCTACAGAATGATGCTGAGGATACTGTGGTCCGAACATGTGAGTAACGACGAAGTTTTGGAGAAAATGGAAACAAAAAGCAAACATACTTAACATCAAGAAGGGGCAGTTGAGGTTTCTAGGGAACATAATGAGGAAAGAGTGTTGGAAAATCTGATACAAGATAGATTCAAGACAAGAGGGACAGCGGTAAAAAAACGCACAACCTACCTAGCGAGATCGAGTAAATGGATGGCGGAACAAGGTTTTGGAGAAATAACAAAAAGACAAAGATTAAGAGCTACAGGGTACAGGAAGTAATAGAAAACCATGATCACCTACGTCCTGAGAGGATACTACACATAAGGAAGAAGAAGCTTTTAGAGGGATCTGCATTCAGTACAGTGGTTACTGGAGTGGAAAGAGAAACCAGCGTGTCTTGTCCAAACGCCTGGTTATACTCTTATGTCTACTTTCTCACAAGTACCTCTCAATTAAGAGCACTCAGAACTTGCAGCCCTCAATATTTACATGTAGAGGAGAAGTCCATTGAAAAAGCTTTCAAGCTTCTTCAATGCCGTAACTATTTTATATTCAATGCAAAACAAAGGCTCATATATTCTAAAATAGTAAAATTGACCCACCTGACAAACCCAATGAATCAAAAAAAAAAAAAATATTGTCATACACACTAACTCTATCACAACTACAATTGAAAAGAACTTATCTAAACTCAACATAACATCTAAAAAAATAAAAGACTTAATCAATACAAGATAAAACAATAAGCAAAAACCTGAAGGAGGAATTTACTCTATCACTTGTAATAATGTCACGAAAAATACATAGAAGAAACCTCAAGGAATTTAAATAAAAAAAATATATGAACACAAAAGGGACATTTGACATAACAACACAATAATGTATTAGTTGCTCAACGTAACGTGACTGACCACCATCTTAACATAAAAATGCTACTCTGATCAAAGGAGAAGACAACTCACTAAGACGAAAATGTTTAGAGAGTTCCTTGATCGCTAGATCATCCATAGTAAATTTGCGGCCAGGAAACATTTCCCCATTCCTGGTAGATCTTCTAATATAGTGTGGGATATCTAATAAGAACTGATATTAGGTTGGTGCAAAAAATAATGACGTAATAATGTCGTTTTTTGACGTTAAAAAATACGTCAAAAAACGACATTATTACGTCATTATTTTTGCACCAACCTAATAGAAAGCAAAAGAATCCAAATGAAATCGGCTAGATTATATCATCAAAAGGCATGAAAATGATTTAAAATTCCCAGCATCTCTCGTTCGTGAACATGTGTTGTCACACCAACGTAAACAAATATAGTCCGATGAAGTCATGCAAATTTTTTTTTCCATTTTGTGACATATCTGTCCTCCCAAATAGTTCTCAATATATAAAAACGTATATATAATTATCCTTTCCCTCTCTTTCTTTCTTTCGCTCTCTCTCTCTATCTCTCTCTCTCTCTCTCTCTATGTATATATACCGTATATTTTCGCACATAAGGCGACCTTTAGATAAGACGAGGTCAAAATGTAATAAATTTTCATGAATTTATCCTATACATGTAGTATAACACGACTGCTTATTGTTTATATAAAGATGATGTTATTGGAAACGTTGTTACTTACTGTATCTTTAGAAATTCAAAATAAACGAAATAACAAAACCGATTCTATGTCATGTTTTTCCTACACACGTCTCCTAAAAGGTAAACCATTGTTTTGTTTACGTTTTATCACGTGATCTCTTGCGAATACTGATTCTTCTTCTTCCACTTCTTTTCCTATATCTAAACAGTTACAAACAGCCTGATGTACTAATGGTCATTTACTTATACTTCGTCGACAATCACAAAATACCGCTATTAACAGTACGATAATGGTATATTCCGCTTTCAACATTTTTAATCAGTCTGTTCCTAATTTCCAACTAAGCCAGTTGATTATTGAAAGTTTAGCGAAATATAAAGGCTGCTGTGAATGCAATCATAACTCGATGTTTACATTTTCTCAGCTGAGCTTGTATGGATACAAGTTGATTTCATTGATATGGAATTATTCTTCAAATAAGCAATTTATTATGAAGTTATGTCAGTAATATATAAGGTAGAAATGGTTTTATTACTTTTATTATCAATTTATTTGATAATGTGAATGTTATCATCTACGTTATTGATTATCGCACCAAGACCGAGGTTAGCCTACCGATAAACATCACTCAAAATTTAAGGTTTCTTTTTCAGAATTGTAGTATAAGACGACCCCCAATTTTTAAGGCTGATTTTGCGTCAAAGGTGGACTTAAAAAATTTCCACGTTCACGCGAACCAAGCTCGCCACTTTTACCCAGCATTCGCAGAAATCTGTCGATAGCAAGCGCTTTCTATCAGTTCTGATTTCATCTTGAGCTGATACCCCAAAAATCCAATTAGATCCTGATGAGAATATCGTTCGTATCGCAAGATTCCCTCCATCCGCGATGTCCACACCACCATTCTTGCTACGGCTAGCAACTTGAGAAACACCATTCGTTTCAACCCAAAGAATGGGAGCAACACATTATTGCGAGCTCAATGGACACAAGATGCTCGGGATCGATATGAGCCGTTTACTCACCGAATCAGGACAGTAGTAGAAGGCTTGCGAAGCCGTTTGCTCTAAACCAAGGTTATACCGATGACAGCCGAGCAAATCCGCCCAGCCCCCTCTGAAAGCTGTGTCATTGAGAGATTGCGCGCTCCGAATCAATCGCCAGAGTTGCTGAGGCAATCTGTTGCTGGCACTCAAGACTAGACAAAGGGCAACTCTGTGCTGCCCAAAGAGAGGGTCCCGATTACAATAGTCTCCAATGCCGTGAAATGTCACTGGGACGAGGAATGACCTTCAAGGATGCCTATCACTCTCGGAGGAATCTCGACTCATTCAGGAGCCTTCGATGGCGCTCGTCCCTAGAAACAGGAAGAGTGATGATAAGTATAGGAATGGCACCCAACACTCCTTTCCAAGATCGAGTCCTCTGTCAACGTATGGCATCGGAAAGCCAAACTCGATGCGTGCTCATCATGTGTGACATTCCAAGCGCCCCCATGATGTGGATGTTGGACAACGATCTCTCTGCAGACCTGAAGAAGGAAGAAACCAAACCATCGAGTGTTTTCTTACGGTTCTTGTAGAAAAGGAGTACAGACAATCGGTGAAGTATGAGAAAGACGTACGTGGCGAACACCTCAGCCTTAAGCATCATTGATAACCTCGTTCGGAGCCGAATTCGGACCTCCACTCAGACCTCTGTCTATACTTCCGACCAATTTATCTTAAGCTGGAGCCGAGTCTAGAACCACACTCAAAGAATCCGTCTGTCTAACTGAAAGGCCAAAGAAACGCGACGCCCCAACTACGGAAGACATGTTGCGGTTAATTTGGGTCCCTGTGATCTTCTCGCACCCTTCAAGTGTTTTCTGTACCACTTCCATGTCGTTGCGAAAAGAAACGAAAATGAATACGTCATCGGCGTACGCGGAAACTCACAAAGGACAGCGATTCTACGTAGGATCGGACTGCACGTCTTGTCCCTTAGCTGGTGAAGGAGGGGCTCCAACAAAAAGTTGAGGTGACCGCGAGCAACGCTGTCGGACCGACCGGGACAGCGCAAAACATTAACCCGTACCACAGCAGTGGGAGAACGACACAGGAGGCTGATAAACTTACAGAAGTGGAGTTTTAATCCGGTGGCCTGCAGGACAGCAGACAGGTACAGATGGTCGACCCTATCGAACGCCTTGGACTGATCCAAATTTATCAGCGTGGCTTGGTCGTCGTCTTACACCTACTAGGATCGTTCGTATCAGATGCAAGTTGCTCTAAATTCTTCGTTCCTTCGCAGCACAAGTCTGCTCGGGTCTCGACAAACTCTCGGCAACTGACTGCAAACGCTCCGTCAGGATATTGGCCAGAATCTTTAATTCTGTGTTTAGCAGAGATGTGCGCCTATAATCATCTAAATCCCACCCACTATTCTTTCCCTTTTCAACGGCGTGATCACTCCCCTGGGACGGAGTCCTGCCAGAACAAGATGTTAAACACGACATTCAAAATTGGCACAAATATGTGCGACAGCTTCAAATACAATTCGTAGGGCAAACCAAGTCACATAGACATACCATTGCTGACCCCTTTTAATGCAAACATATGATAGGTGTCAACACTCACACACACTCACACACAAACATATATATATATATATATATATATATATATATATATATATATACACACACATATAACTGTAAGTACAGATATATTTGTATATACACATAAACATATACACATTCAACTATATATATATATATATATATATATATACATGCATACAGAAGAACACGCAAATAGAAATATCTACATACACGCGCACTCGGACATATATATATATATATATATATATATATATATATATATATATATTTCCCTCTTCTGTTTTTCTCCTCCTTTTTCCTTTTTACCTTATTTTTATAAACAAAAAACAAAAAATCCACGCACACACACACACACACACACACACACACACATATATATATATATATATATCAGTAAAAACACACACACTCATGTAGACAAGAACAACACAGTACACGTACACCAACACACACTCACATCAACAGGAGGACCATCAGGTAATAAAAGCAATAATCATATTACAGTGACATATCATTATCTTTGAAAGTATTACAAGCCCTATTTATAGCGGTGTTTACAGTTAACGGTTAGTTCATATATTTGATTTAAGAGATGGGTCTTATTTTTATATCTAATTATTTCAAATTTTTCGTTAAGACATAGATAACAAGGGGCATATAGGGAGTTACATGTTCGAGCTCTCTTGATTAATTTCCATTTGAAAGTAGCTTTTTTATTCTTTTCTTTTAGACTCCAAAAATACTTGGATAATGAGGTCTTGTACATATAATTACTGCTATTAAAAGATTGCATATGCCCCGCCAAGGTTCCTTGATTGTATTCATGGTTCTACCAATGTAAAAAAAATATTTATGTTTGCGTTTTCTAGTGTAGAGATTGTACTAAGATAAACTACAGAACTAGTCAAAGAATTATTTTGTATTGGACAATTATTTGGATTCCTACAATTGCATATGTTGCTATTCGTGTCATTATACTTATAGTACCGCTTGCAACCTGGTGAGTAGTCAAGTTTTTGAGTCCCTCTACTTGTTAACGATTCTGTTGTATCGTCTCGTAATTATTTTCTCTAGGTTATCCGCACAACTATAGCTTAATTTTAGGATTTAAAATTTTATTAAGTGGGTTAGTTTCGGGGTCGGGGAAATATTTCTTGATGAGGTTTAGAAATATACATCCTAATTTAGTTTTAACCATTATATTGAAAGGAGGGGAAACAAAATTATCTTTCTAGATCTTTTCTTGTTATGGTTATAATTAACAGGGTTTCTATATTGTATAGTGGTACACTTGTATCCACTATTTTTAAGGGCAGAATTGTAAAAATAACGATGTTTATTAAAAACCTCTTTGTTAGAAGAGTTAGTTCTAATTATTTTATAATTTTAAACTTAATATAGGTTAAATTTAAATTTTAATATGGGTAATTTTTAATTTCAAATTTTATCGTATAATTTAAAATTTATTAGTTAGAATAAATTCTATTTTAGTCTAACCCCAACATTAAAGCATTAAATAATTATTATAACCTTAGCTCGTTGTCAAGTTTTTTGAATTATCGTATACTTGTATTTTGATTGGTCATTCCAGTTTATGTAACAGCGTTTCCATTGGCGATGGGTGTTTGGTTGATTTGAACATTTTAAAGCCCTTTATTCTACATTCAACATCATCACCAGAAGTGTTGAAACAAAATGGCTATTTTTGTAGTGATTTTATAATATATTTATGTTATGATTTTCGAATAAATAATTATATTTGCTCTACTCTGTATTGAGCACTCCTTTAAGAATAGTATTTGTTGGTTATTGGTATTTTTCCGTATACACCAATTCTATACTTGTATATATATATATATATATATATATATATATATATATATATATATATATAGATAGATAGATAGATAGATACATACATGCATACATACATACGTACATACATACATACATATGGCCCATATATATATATATATATATATACACAGGCATGTGTGTGCGTATGTGTGTGTGGTATTAGGTCAGAGTGTCGAAAGATAAAATGACAATGGACAAAATGTCGAACAGGCAAAATGTCGAACGGACGAAGGGTCGAATTGACATAATGTCAAAAAAAAAATTTTCAAAAGAAAAAATGTCGGACAAAATAAAAAGCGAACATATCGTAATTATTTTAAACACACAATTCAAATAATCGATTAAGCTATTCTAACCTTTTTATTGATTAGCTTTGCAATCATTTAATAAATAATAGCCTTAAATTGATTAAGCTTCTATAATCATCGGTAATTTACTATAAATATTAGGTTGGTGCAAAAATAATGACGTAATAATGTCGTTTTTTGACGTTAAAAAATACGTCAAAAAACGACATTATTACGTCATTATTTTTGCACCAACCTAATAAGAATTTTAATTCTTTAGTTTAGTTTGAATGCAGATCCGACTTATAAATTAAGTAAAATGTTTTTTATTCATCGGAGGATTTTATATTAGTTTAGTTTTTTAAAATAATTATTTACTAGAAGTATAATTGCATACTAAGTAAAAGGTATTCTATTGTCAGCACATTTCTGACCATCGACATTTAGTCCATTTGATTCTTTTTCTGTTCAACACTTTCTCCATTCGACACTGTGTCTGTTAAACATTTTGTCGATTGCGTCTAGCATGAAACAACCTGTCGCCTCTGAGTGTTGACTTTTATATTTACATACACTCTATCTCTGATACTGAGCACTTTATCCCATAAATATAGCACACCTTAAACTATAATACTATATTTCTTAATATATATATATATATATATATGTTTGTGTGTGTACGCGCGTGTGTGTGTACGCGCGTGTGTGTGTGCGTATGTGTGTGTATTTATTTCTCCGAAGAGGAATCCCTTGTTGCTTGATAAAGAAGAACAGAGAAAACATCGATCAAAATGCATCTTGGACGAAAATATTAATCCTAGTCGTAGAATACTGTTTCATCTTGGAATGTCCACAGGAAAAGGAAAACATGGTGACTATTGAAAGCGGAGGGAGAAAGTGAAAAAATGAGTGTTTGGGTGTCTGAGTCTGTGTCAATGTTACTGTGTGCGTGTCAGTGTGTGTGTGTGTGTTACAGTGTGTGCGTGAATGTGTGTGTGTGTGTGTGTAAGTACCTAATGGAATAAGCAATTCAAAAGTTTAATAAAAAGACACCATTCCCCCCCCCATTATTTCTTGACACTTTAACTGATAAATTCTCTCAAAAGAAAGCCACATTTCGGGAAATTCATAATAAATACGACCGAATCTGACTTTGAGATTAAAAAAAACAAACCCTGAAGTTCTGACCCCATTTGAGAAATAACTATTTTTTTCCTAAGCAGGTTGAGAAAAGATTGAAGACTTGCGAGCAATAAAGCTGCAGAGTTCACTATTTTGTGTTTGTGCCAATTTTGATAAAAGTCCCTTCAAATTATTGGGTTTCACTGTAAGAGTTAAACTGTTTATTTGATTATTATGACATTTTGAAATATATATATATTCATCTTCGCCATTATATCTACGAGGTTAGACTGAAAAGTCCATAGGCTGACTATGAAGGTGTGATGTTAGAGCTGTGAAATATTGCATGCATTACTTTCAACTGCATTGTTTCTCTCCAGCTAAACTGACATCTGACTGTATAAAAATGACTTTAAAAGTAACTAGTAGCAAGTTCTCTTGAAAATGGCATTGTAATATTATCAAGTACCTGCAGAAAAAATGTTTAGTCCCCAATGACGTACATACTGAAATAGTTGCTACATTAGAGGATGATGCTCAAGCTTTATCAATAGTGAAAAAGTGGGCGACTGAATTTAGGAGGGGAAGAGAGAATGACACAAAGTCTGGATGTCCTGCTACTGCCACCACTGAAGAAAACATTGATCGTGTTCATCACATGGTGATCAATGAAAGGTCATTGACTACAAATCAAATAGCCAATACTATCCCAAGAGAGAGTTGAGAATATTCTGCACAATGAACTTGGTATGATGAAGGTTTCGTCTTAGTGGGTGCCACGTCTTCTGACACTTGATCAAAAGCTCACCATCCTGACTACATCACAGGAAAATATGACATTATTTGAGGCAAGTCCAGTTGGTTTCCTTCAACGTTTCATAACCCAGGATGAGTATTGGCTTCATCACTTTAAGCCAGACGCCAAGAGACAATCCTTAAAGTGGAAACACTCCTCCTCACCTGCTCCAGTAAAGGCTAAGGTTGTTTCATCTGCAAGGTTTGTAATGTATATATTTACATTGTGAGGAGGATGATATCCATTGCGTATATAAAAACCGAAGTACATTCAGACATAGGCCGATATATATATATATATATATATATATATATATATATATATATATATATGTGTGTGTGTGTGTGTGTGTGCGTGTGTGTGTGTGTGTGTGTGTTAAACAAGCAAGAGAAATAGCTGCTGATGTAAAGATCGCTGATAGTATGAACAAGTTTTTATTACTATGAAGGACCACACAACTTCAGAACAGTTCTCATTATATATTAGCTGTCTTCTTCAACCTAGCCGATAAGCATTTCGGAAGTTCTATAACATTAAGGAAGGTATTTAACAGAAACAACCTCAAAAAAACCTACAATTGTGTAAGGAATATGGACAAATTAATAATCCATAAAAATAATAAATTATTGGATAATTCTAACAATTACAAAATAACTACATCAATGAAACAAGAGAAGAAAAATATAGAAAATGCAACTGCTGAAAAATAATGAATGTCCCTTAAGTGGCTAATGTTTAATTGGTAATATTATTAAGAGAGCCAGTATGATAAGATAAGTGATAAGCCAGTGTGATAACCGAAAGAAATACTATTTTGGCTCGACAGAAACAGGATGAAAACAAAGATTCTACAACCATGAGTAACGAAAAGAAACAGAAACAATACAGCTCATTCAAACTATTACTAGTAGATACAAGATAGTTATGAAGCACAACCAGATATATCAGTGGTGATGGTGACCAGAACTACATCATATAAGGGAGAAAGATATAATTTTTGCCTTTTGGAAAAAGCTATCATACTACAAAATATAGATAACAGAAGTTTATTGGATAAGAATAGTGATTGTCACATGTAGACATAAAAATAAATATCTTTTGAATAAAAATTACCACCACCCTTCGTGTATGCAGTATGTATACTTATATATATATATATATATATATATATATATATATATATATATATATATATATATATATATAAGTATGCATACTTAATTTAGTTTAACAATATAATAAATAGATTACATTCATAAATTAATTTTAAATATTAAAATAGATGTTATTGTTATTTTTTTTTTATTGTGGATATACAATTAGTCGGGTGAATAAACTATTAAAATTTTAAATATTTCTTTATGTCCTAGATAAATATGTTTATTACAATAATAGTTATATTTAGTCCTGAAACTATTTACTTAAAAAACTAAAGATTTAAGTTAATAACAAAATTTTTTTCAGACATCGAATTTTCTATCAAACATTGTAAACTATCTTTTACATAATTTTGTTAAAACAAAATTATAACAACTCCATCTCTTCCCCCTCCTATCTCTCTTTTTACCATAAGACTCACTTGTATACATTTTCTACAATTCATTTCCGTTTTATTAACCATCTAAAGAGGTCAAGGTTCTGTCACTCCTCCTACTCCAATATAAAACATACTTAAGAGAGATATAAAATTAACCCCTCCCTATACTTTATATTGTCTGTTTAACTACCACTCTCAACCCCCTCTATTAAATTACAAAAATTACACTACCCACCAATTTCTAAACCCATTTTTCTCTAAATTCGTTGTTGGAAGTTTTACCTGATGATCCTGAATCCTTAAAAAAGGATTTAGGTGAAATAAATTATCGTAATGGTACCTTAAAGTGGTTTGTTTTTCATTACATAATTATATATATATATATATATATATATATATATATATATTATTACTTTTTATCAGTATAATTATTATTTTTAAATTAATTTAATTGAATATTTTCGTAATTCATTTTTTAATCAATACATTTTTTGTAATCAATATAATTTTACCAATTTATTTTTTATAGTAAATGGATCATACTTCTATTTTACCGGCAGGTTATAAATACTAACATATTATAACCGTCAGTTATTACTTGCATCAAATGGTAAGGAACAGATGTATATTAATTTTTAGTATATATATATATATATATATATATATATATATATATATATATATATATATATATATATATATATACAGAGGATGCGATGGCTAAATTGTCGTCATTTTATATTTTGTATTGCGTGCATGTGCGTTGATTGTTTTTTTACTTTGTCAACGGCACAGGATAATAGGATCAGTTGTGCACCGTCTGTGAGAAAAAAGAACATCATGAGGCAATTCATTCTGCCAGAAATTTGGAAACGACATGCTGTACTACTGGGTATTCGCGCCGGAAGCTCTAATACGAACATTTAAGAGTGTTTGTCTGTCAATTTGAGTGCAGTGCAGATGATTTGGAAAGAGTGGGTAGAATCTAATGATGATTACGAAGCTAGGAAAACCCACTCTGATCGTTCTAATAAGAAAAGAACTAATTTGTTGGTGAAAGCCTCAAGCTCAACGGGGAGACCTACATCAAGTGCCTTGAGGTGGCAGTGCTGCCCTGGGTCAAGAGGGTGGCTTCTGAAAAACCCTATGTCTGGCAACATGTACCAAGCCATATTAGGGGACCCAAGTCATGGCTGTCAGACAATTTCCGCGACCACATCACCCCTTACATCTGGCCACCTGACTCCCCAGACTACAGTAAACCTTGATTATTATGTTTGGGGCGCAGTTGGGCGAGAGACCAACAAAACTCATTGTAATAGCAAAGATAAACTAAAGGAAAGGATTTATGGCATCACGAACTTAAAAAAGGAGAGTTGCAGGAGATTCCAAAGTCGTCAATGGGTATTTATTGAATTAATTTAATCTTTTGTTTCTCAAAATCAGTCAGTCAGTTACGTGGCATGCGTGATACATGCTTATGTGATCATGTCTCTTTAGATACATGACGGATTTTTTTCCCGCAGTAGGTTGCAATTTCTTTCTGCGGTAGACCAGTTGACATCAAAGGCTATAGAACCCTGTCTGTCCTGGAAGAATCCTGAGAGGAGGAGAAGAGGATTCATACTGGAATTCGATCTCTCCGATTCCTCAAACCGAGCCGCTATACATTAGCCCACCGTGCCCCCCTCAAAACATTTCAAAATACTTTTGGGTAATTTAGAAGACAATTTATCCATCGCACCAGATATATATATATATATATATATATATATATATATATATATATATATATGCACACACAAACAAAAAGGTGGGTGCTGAAAAATTATCTGTCCTGATTCTAAAATAAATTTAATCGGACTTTAAGAAGTGATTGATGCTGAGTAACAATCAACACCTCCTTAAGTACGTACGTACGCACACACACACACACATACACACACACACACACATATATATATATATATATATATATATATATATATATATATATATATATGGTAAGGTGGACTCATATGGGAAGAGAACACGTGATTCCACTCTAATTGAAGCTGCTGCTGTTGCTTCATTCCATAATCAATTTACAATCTAAAATTGTAAACAAAGCCAGAAGGACTAATTATGACGTAGAAGCCTCCACGAAATCTTTGATCGATTCGATATCAAAAGAGACGGAATATCTTATCGATGTCTTTTGCCTTTCATTGCCTTTTATCGATTAGATTTGTCTATTTTTTATTTCTTTTTAATTGTTGATATTTTTCGTTCTTTATTTCTTTTGTGATTCTTTTTGTTTTACGTTTGCCTTTCACCTTCTTTTTTCTCTTTCTTTTTTCTCTTTCTTTTTTTTCACTCATTCCTTCATTTATTTCCTAATCCTTGTTTCTAAAACCCAATCCTTGTCTTTTCCTCTTTTCTCCAATTTACTTATTTTTTTCTTTGAATTTTGATACTTTTTCCTTCTTTACTTTTTATTTTTACCTAACATCATTTTTTTTATAATCGAATTTTCTTTATTTCTTTTTCTTATTTTGTCATTACTTTCTCGTTCCTTTTTCATTCTTCGTTTTTCCTTCTTTTTCTTTTCTTTTTTTAATTTAATTTTTTTTTTTTTACTTTTTATATTCATCTTTCTTTTCCTTTTCTTTCTTTCTTGATTTTATTTTTCGTTCCTCTGTTTAATTTTCACTCAATTTTTCTTTTATGCATTTTCTTGTCTCTTCTTTATTTCTTTAGCACTTCCATTCTTTCTTTTTCTTTGTTTTTTCTTTCTTTCATTCATTTTTTCTTTCTATTACTATTTTCTTTTTTTCTTTTCTTTTTTCCTCTCCTTTTTATCTTTCATCTTTCTTTTCTTACTTTCTTCAACTGCACGTTTCATTTGACCTTCTTTTACATTTTTCTCCTTTTCTTCGTTCTTTTTTTAATCTCATTATTTTTATATTCTTTCTTCTTTCGAGTTGTTTAATTCCTTCATCATTTATTTTTTCCTTTAGCATTGTTTTCTATTTCTTTCTTTTCACAATCTGTCCTTTCTTTCTTTTTTTCTTTTTTTCTTTGTTTCTTTCTTTCTATCTTTCTATCTTTCTTTCTTTCTTTCTTTCTATCTTTCTTTCTTTCTTTCTTTCTATCTTTCTTTCTTTCTTTCTTTCTTTCTTTCTTTCTTTCTTTCTTTCTTTCTTATAGCCTTTATTTACTTATTATAGCCTCCTTTCTTCCGTTCCCCTCCCAGTTCTATTTTTCGCTTTGCCATCCCAATTCTTTCTTTCTTTCTTTCTTTCTTTCTTTAGTTTTTCGTTTCTTTTTCTTCGTCCTTTTTGCCTACTCTGCTTGTTCTTTCTGTCTTCTTCCCTCCTTCCCTCCTTCCCTTCCTCCCATCCTCATTTCCTCTCTTTACACTTCGTACTTTCTCTTGCTGTTTATTTTAATTTTTTTCTTTCTTTCACTCACTCTTAGTTGCTTTGTCTTTACTTTCTTTCTTTCTTTCTTTCTCTCTTTCTTTCATTCGTTCGTTCTTTCTTTCCAACTTTTCAAGTTGTTTCCCTTGGTTTTTTCTTTCTTTTGACTTTTCTTTCTTTCTTTCTTTCTTTCTTTCTTTCTTTCTCTCTTTCTTTCTACTTCACAGTTTCATCGTTTTCCCCTTTTTTTCACGCCATTTATAGTTTCATTATACTTTTTCCTTTTTTAGAAAACATTTTCTCTAGTTATTTTCACCCTACTCTTTTTTTTGTTCTTTCCTTCGTCCGCCATCAATCTCCTTTTTCCTTTGTTGTGTCGCCATTTTTGCCTTGCCGATCAGATCCATTAACTCAGGAGTGGGTTTCAATCCCCAATCCCTAATGGCCGGCCTTCATCAAAAGATCTCTTTGCGTGATCCAGCCTTGGAGCCCGACATGCAGATACAACAAAATGGCCGTCATTACAAACAACGAAGCTCCCAAATCCATACGGCGGGAAATGGAAAACAAAGGACAAATTTCCTGAAGGGTGCGTGCTTAGCCAACCATCTTAATGCCGGCACATTTGCTTAACGATCGCGGAATTTTGCAACATCGACGTAGAAAGCCGAAGAGAAAAAGAGAGAGAAAGAGAGAGAGAGAGAGATAAGCAAATAGGATAAACATTAGATACAACCGAACAGTAAAAGGCAGTTAAAAAACAGCTAACGACAGCTGCATCGAAAGGCAGGAAGCAAACATCTCCAATATCTCAGTTCAATCAAAGGTCGGAATACATTTCATAAATTAAGATCCTCAAAGAGACAAAAAAAAAACAGACATTGGATGCCTACTTCATTGTTGTTCGGTTCAAAATGTTCAGTGGATCCCCAAAGAGGATAGATTTTAAGTAAAAGCGAGATGGCCTGAGAGAATCAATATTCAGAGCAGGATCAACAAAAGAGCAAAGAAAGATTTAAGAGCAAATACTTAAATGCTGAAACATGCCATCATCAGATAGATAGATAGATAGATAGATATTAGGTTGGTGCAAAAATAATGACGTAATAATGTCGTTTTTTGACGTATTTTTTAACGTCAAAAAACGACATTATTACGTCATTATTTTTGCACCAACCTAATAGATAGATAGATAGATAGATAGATAGATAGATAGATAGATAATGAGGATACTGAAATAGATAGATAGATAGATAGATAGATAGATAGATAGATAGATAAAAATAAAACTGAAAGACCCTATGTGTTTGCATTTCATCAAGATTAAATCTACTAGTAATATAGCTGGATTACAACAAATTATTACATTTACAGACCCGCACGTGACCAGGTCCCAAAGTAAGACCGGTATAGACAGCGCTCGAACTCAATAACAATACATTGTATATCCTCTTTGGGCACTTTTTATTACTCTCGCATGTATATCGTTGTATAGAGGGTGAATAGCATCATATGGTGCATTATTCCATGTTTCTTTCACCTGGGGCTTACACTCATATGAAGTTGAAATAACGTTTTTCGTTCAATCACCGAAGTTAAGCCACGTTGAATTTGGACAGTTCCAAGATCGGTGACCGTTCGGTAATATCAGGTGCCGTAAGTTTTGATGTTCGGGTGGTGTAATGGATAAAACTCAAAATGAGAAATTGGAGATCCGAGTTCCAATTCCAGTTGGGTTCGTTATATATCGTACTTACGTGCACATACCTCTGGGAAAGGTATGAATCCACCCAGCTATGGGTTAAATAGTAAGACTTATATCAGAATATCATTATTATCTCCAAGTCATTTTACATACTAAAAATATGCTTCGGCCTTGAAATGATCCCAGAAAGGTTGATAAGCCGTAAAAAACAATTTAGTCAATCTTTCCTGCACCTGGTGATGCAATAACAGCAATAGTTGTAGTCGGGCTAACTGAATTAATCAAACATCATCCGATCAAGGTTCTATTCATATTTAATGAAGGGGGGTAGGTTTAGCCGGAGAAGATTTTGAAAATCTTGAAGAATATGTTGATTAGTACGAGCATAATATAGGTAGGTATTATCCTTCTGGGACAAGACCTCGATTTCCCGTCACATGAATAACAACAGAACGAATTAAAATGTTTTCTAGATGTAAATAGTGTTGTTCAAAGTTCCCTCCACTATTATCAAAGTCAATTGAGTGTTTAATTTAAACCACCCTATATAATTATGTCACGGACTGGGCTTGGGCGAATACAATCTCGAAAATGTCCATGACGTACACTCAATCGACCATCTCTTACAAGAAGGCAGAACCCGCTCTTACCTTTTGATCCCTGAGTCGATCATTTCGCGATACCGCTGGAGACGTGGTTGATGATCATGTGGCGGATGTAGAAGTCTTCCTCGGGGCAGATGCACCTGTATTTCTGCTGCATATAAACGGTCCCAGGTGATCAGAAATGATATTCCTAGTTATATATGTGCTGTGTATTGTGAATATTATATGCTCTTCTACTATTGACCATATGATAAATCGGTATTGACAGTCATCTGTAATACGTGGCCGTTCAGAACCTGGTCTATTTGTATAGAAATATTCCTTTGACCACCGTTGCTCACACTGAAGCACCACCGATGCCTCATCTACAACATTGCAGCAGTTCTTCGAAACGGCCATCGAGTATTGAAACTTTATGTAATATCAGTCCTCCTATATGACACTGGGTGCTGGACAATCTTCTCACAAATGAAGAAGTCTGAGGCAACAGAAATGGGATTCTACAGAAGGATAATGAGAATACCATGGAAACAGTTTAAATTTCTAGGGCACGTAATGGGGAAAGAGGGCTTGGAAAATTTGATACCCACAGGACAAATTGAAGACAAGAGGGACAGTGGGGGAACCACGGATAACCTACCTACCAAATTTGAGTAAATGTATGGCGAAACACGATTTCAAAAAAATGATAAAATTTATTAAGTGCTACAGAGGATAGGAAATTGAGGAGAGCCGTGATCTCTAACGTCCTGAAAGGGCATGGAACGTAGAAGAAGAATATGCACTGACTAAACCCTTGTTAATATCGGCGTCGGCCTTCAAATTTTCCTCCAGTTTAGATAAAAATGAATAGATCAAGGTAAATGCATATAAAATATATATAAAATAAATTAGATATAAAATTAAAATTATATTTTATTATGCAAGTCGATCTTTTTATAATAAAATTACTATTAGACAGCAGATTTTGGTAGAAATTTCAGGATCTAATTATATTATGTAATAAATATATCTTGTGAATTTCAGCTTATAATAAATAAGGTATGAATCCACCCAGCTATGGGTTAAATAGTAAGACTTATATCAGAATATCATTATTATCTCCAAGTCATTTTACATACTAAAAATATGCTTCGGCCTTGAAATGATCCCAGAAAGGTTGATAAGCCGTAAAAAACAATTTAGTCAATCTTTCCTGCACCTGGTGATGCAATAACAGCAATAGTTGTAGTCGGGCTAACTGAATTAATCAAACATCATCCGATCAAGGTTCTATTCATATTTAATGAGGGGGGGGTAGGTTTAGCCGGAGAAGATTTTGAAAATCTTGAAGAATATGTTGATTAGTACGAGCATAATATAGGTAGGTATTATCCTTCTGGGACAAGACCTCGATTTCCCGTCACATGAATAACAACAGAACGAATTAAAATGTTTTCTAGATGTAAATAGTGTTTTTCAAAGTTCCCATATAAAATATATATAAAATAAATTAGATATAAAATTAAAATTATATTTTATTATGCAAGTCGATCTTTTTATAATAAAATTACTATTAGACAGCAGATTTTGGTAGAAATTTCAGAATCTAATTATATTATGTAATAAATATATCTTGTGAATTTCAGCTTATAATAAATAATTATCAATTTGATTGTTGTTCATTATATTATAGATAAATATAATATTATATATATATATATATATATATATATATATATATATATATATATATATATATATGTGTGTGTGAAAATATTGTAGAAAATAGGAAAGAAACTGGTTTGGTAAATAATCCAAAGTTCCTTAGTATTTTTGTAATTATTTTTAAAAAATAGTGCTCGATACGAAAAAAATCCCAAAAAATTTCGCTTGAAGATGGAACAGAGCCTACTTTAACTCAAGTTAATTCAAATATTATTTTGAAGTTTTCGGCTCTTGTTTTGAAACATGAGACCTCTTATGTAGCGAGTTGGAATCATATTTTTAAATAAATAATTATATATATATATATATATATTATATAAATGTCAGACATGTAACGAAAGAAGACTAATGTTTTTCTTTCGTTATAAAAAACAACATAAAAACAAAATAGAAAACAATATATAGTTATGATGTTGAGTTATAGTAACTCAATTTTGTAAATGGTTTAAATTTGAACTGGGATCAAGGAACAAACTGAAAACAATTGCAAGCATTAACAATAAAGGAACTGAAAGAACTGGTTTTAAAAATGTTATAAAAGTGATTTTTAACGAATTTTAACAGCAAAGAAAAAGAAAATGTGGATAGGCCATCAAGAAAAAAAGTCAATTGACCAACAAGTACATATTTAAGCTGCAGTTGCCTATGTAGACAATAAGTAAAGTTGTAAAATATAAATAAAATTGTCACAAGACATGAAAGCAATTAACCTACCATCTTTAAATAATATTCCTACAGAGAGAGACGTATCCATTAGGTAAAAAAAATACATGAATACTGATTTTTAAACAATAATTTCGTGATGATTATAAAGCTACATTGGATAGACCTGATTACTGGATTAACGTTTGAATGGCAAATCGTCAAACAACACAACTTAAAAAGCTATTTTGAATAATAATGTTGAGCATTTACTATTGGAGACAGTATAAGTATAGATCCTGTCAAAGTTGATGATGATCGTCAAACAACATAACTTTAAAAGGAATCTGCCTATATTTCTGAGATGAGGCATTGTAATTATTTTCGCTATTTACATTGTTCGAACTCGTCTTCATTTTTGTTGCCATATTCACGACGTTTCGACCGGTGTACGCTACGGCCTTCTTCAGGTGATTGGAATTTCGAAGCGAACCTATTATTTCGTCCACCGGAGTAGATTGTTCTAGTTCCACGTGCCATGCCTCTTGTATTCAACTCACAGCTCTTTGGGTTAAGTCACTGGATTCAACCAAATCTTTTATATGGAGGGAAAAGGGAGATCACAAAAAAGTCCCAAAATCTTATACACTGGACACATGGTCGATTGGATAAAAGTGTTGGTTGAAATCAGTGACTTAACCCAGCTCAATACAAGAGGCATGGTACGTGGAACTAGAACAATCTACCCTGGTGGACGAAATAAAGTGTTTGGTTCGAAATTCCAATCACCTGAAGAAGACCGTAGCGTACACCGGTCGAAACGTCGTGAATATGACAACAAAGATAAAAACAACAGCCTGAACAATGTAAATAGTGTAAATAATTTAAAAAAAAAGTTATTTTGAATAATGTTGAGCATTATTATTGGAAGCAGTGTAAGTAGAGATCCCTTCAATAATAATAATGATGTAAAAATCAAAGCAGATAATTATTATTTGTTGGACAAGATTTTTGAGTGATTTACGTTTAAGCTAATGAATGCAAGACAATAGTCACTCTTATTCACATTCAACAATGACTATTGCTCATCTTGCCAAAAAGTTTCAAAGACATCAAGTTCATTTAATGGCCAACTATCATCTCCAGATATGAACCCAGTAGAAATCTTAGTTTCTAACATTAAAAGCGGTGAATATAGAAAGAGAAAAGTTAGATCTGAGGAAGCAATAAAAACTAGAGAAACTACGATAAAAGTTAAAACCAGTCCTGGGTAAGACGATAAACTACATCCACGTCCAGGGTAAGACGATAAACTACATCCACGTCCAGGGTAAGACGATAAACTACGTCCAACAGCAAGGAGGTTTTGAGGAACGTGGAACAACTTCATAATTTCTGGTCTTCCCATGTCCGCCCTGACCTGGAGTGGTGGCACCTGTCAGGGTCCAAGCTATGGGCAAATAGTTAACGCTAAACACTATGAAAGTATAAAAATAAGTTTTAATACCAGCAATAGCTTTTTGGATTTTTGAAGATGAAATTATTCCCTGCAAGACATTATTACCAGCAGTACATTTTTTTTTAAAAGAAAAATATTATCAGCAATACATTTTAAGGGAAAATATTTTCGGTATTAAATAAACCCATTGAGGTTTGATATGGCGTAAAACAAAAGAAAACAAATACAAGTTAAAACTTGAGAAAAGTTATTAAAATCAATGAACGAAATACTGATGAAGGCTATAAAATGTCAATGAACTAAAAGAAGAAAATAATTAATTATTCAGGGATTTAAAATAATGTGCTGATCCAATACACATTTGAATGGCCTATATCTTTTGCATTTATTTATAAAGAAAAAAAAAACATCATATCTCTCTTTGCGTAATAAAAACCTAACACCTAAAAACAAGTTCTTATCAATATTTTAATAAGCCGAGATATGCGAAGGCTCACATGATAATTTGTTCATTTAAATATATCATATTTACATTTTTTCTTGATATCGGTTTACTACCATTTTTATTTTGAGAATTTAGACCTGCGGAATAAAACATGGCGTTGCGTAATCTTTAGTTTAGTTTAGTTCGACACAAGTATGGGATCGAACTCTCGACTCGGTTGTAAAAGGTCAGCAAAATGAGCTTGTATATCATTACCCGATCATAGAAATGGCCAGATCATGCATTGTGCCAATGACAAAAACAGAGGAAGAAAGTTTACAGAAATGGTGAATAAAAAACGAAAATTTGATCATCTATGTGACCATCAAAATGTCCGGCGGTCCTAATTATAACAGATCCAGCCTACAGCTCAGTATTGTGAGCGAAACGAGACAAAACAAAAAGCTGCTCGTCAAGAATATGAAGAAATAAAGTAAAAACCAGAAGGAATTTGGTAGAAGGTTTCTTCTTAGAAGATTTTCTCTTAAGGAAAAAGAGCAAAGGAAGTGCAATTAAATGATACACCTCCTGAGATAGATAGATAGATAGATAGATAGATAGATAGATAGATAGATAGATAGATAGATAGATGGATGGATGGATGAAGCAGTACTTTAATCCTGTCTTTGATGTTTTGCTTGGTGGTTTAATCATATGTCAGTACACTGCGGCAGTTCGTTAAACAAGCAAACACCTTGCAGGTAAGATTACGAAGCCAACCTGCACCCCCTCCAAATCAGGACTGAACTGGTTGGAACTGCTTTCACCTTTTATTCTTGTCGACTTTGCACTCGAGTAATGATTTTTCCCCTTTTAAAATCCGTTTTCAGAGACTACTTTAGCTTTGAATATATCTCGTGATCTGACTGAGAAACTCATTAATGGTTTTGAGGAAAATTAATGCTGTCAGTAAGTTACTTGAAATTGGGGTTGACGAACGTTAGTATCATTTCGTGCTGTTACTTCCATGAAAGTGAAATAATCGCCCATCATTTATGATTCGGAGACAAGGTAAAATAAACTTTTTATGTATCTGTAGAGTTTATGTAAAAGAAAACGTATTGAATAAATAATGGCTTTTTCCACGTCGGTTTTGTTTATTGATTTCCGGATAAGGGTGCAGTTATTTGTGAAAACTTACAACTTGAATAAAAACGCTTAAAGAAGAAATATATTTCAAAGTTGCTCGGATTAATCTCGATGTCAGAGATAATCTTCCCCAATCCTTAGCGATCGGTGGGAACTGTTTTGTAGCTAGAAGAACATTTACAAGATATTAAAATATATCGAAACATCATAAAAAAATTGTTTTGCCTGCCTTCTATAAAGTTGGCCTTTTTTATTTTCGTTACGTTGTTCTTTTTTCGTTTGTTCATTCTTCCTTCCTTCCTTCCTCTTCCTTCCTCCCTCCCTCCCTTCCTTCCTTCCTTGCTTCCTTCCTTCCTTCCTTCCTTGCTTCCTTCCTCCCTCCCTTCCTTCCTTCCTTGCTTCCTTCCTTCCTTCCTTGCTTCCTTCCTTCCTTCCTTCTGTTTCTCCATTTTTTCTGTTTCCTTTTCTCATTTTTTTATCGTTTTTCTTACCCTTTTTCTAGACCTTTTTCTTCTTTTTTGCTGTCTTCCTTTTATTCTTTCGTTCTTTTTCAGTCTTTCTTTTTTCGAATTTCTTTCTTTCTGAGTTTATTCCTTTTTTTTATTTTTCTTCCTTCTCATTTTCTCAAATATTTGGTCTCTCAAAATTCCTTACTTTTTCTTTTTACTTTTTTGTCAATCTTACATTTTTTTCTTCTTGATTTTTGGATTTTACTATTGTTTGTCTCTTTTTCATCTTCCTTTTTCATTTGCTTCTCTCGATTGTTTTTCCTTTTATTTTCTTTCTTTTTTGTTTCTTTTCCAGATTTTATTACACATTCCCCAATCCCGCAATCCCAGTGTCCACAACTGATTTTCGACCACTCTATATCCTACTGTTCGACTGACCGGAAATGGACAATAATCTCAGCATGCAATGCCCCACCTGGTCCCAGGTCACCGCCGACCACGCCCCGAACCGTTACCACAGAAAGCAGCATCAAAGGAAACGAAAGGAAACAGCCTTATGTTTTTTACCATAGATTAATCGACCCTTTCCCCCGACGCTGATAGACAGTTCAACCCCCCCCCCCCCCGCCTCAAACATCGACTGTGATTTCAGAAACAAATACACTGATTATGCTAACACCCTCATTTGGTTCTATTATTCAGGGCCTCTTTTCAAAAGTTTCTTTCTTCATTCGTTTCCGGTGTCCACTACTCCCCTCCCCAACTACCTTATAACATAACCCACTCTGATGGACATGACAGACGTTTGGACACTGCTTCATTCCAAATAGATTTACTTCTTGTTAGGAATTTTTTTTTTTTTATATTTGATTCCCTTTGGGTAATATCGACATTAATCTATCTATCTATCTATCTATCTATCTATCTATCTCAGTCTGTTCATATCTATATGTCTATATTTCTATTTATTGATCGATCGATCTCAATCTGTTCATATATATCTGTATATCTATCTCAGTCTATCTATCTATCTATCTATCGATCTATCTATCTCAGTCTGTTCATATCTATCTATCTATCTCTTTATCTATCTCTTTATCTATCTCTTTATCTATCTCTTTATCTATCTATATTATTCTGTTAATATAGATTAGTCTATCGATGGATCTGTCTGTTCATATCTATCTATCTATATCTGTCTGTTAATATATATTTGTCTATCTATCGATGGATCTCTGTCTGTTCATATCTATCTATCTTGCACCACTTCGAAGTATATTAATGATTTAGATGTGACACAACGCCGAAAGTATGGGCCACCCAGTCAGGATCGAACTCACTATTCAGTCGTAATTGATTTAGCGAGACAAGTTTGCTAACCATTACAACACATCGAAGTAATCTACTGATTTTTCACCATGATGCAATCCACTTGAAACAAGCTAAAGATCTCGCTGACTGATCCGGAATGTATAATGCTGCCGCCTTCTATGCTTGACTGTTACGGCAGGTATTCTTTGGGATCCCCTCGTTTTTGTGAAACAAAATTAACATCCCTGTACCGAACGCTTTTAATTTTTTTTCGTTTTACCAAAGAAATGATGAACAAAATCTAGCTTCCTTGTCAACACGGTGCGGATCAAAAGCTAGCTGACCTTTTAAGTGGCTGGTTTCAAGAATTTCAGGTTTTATTGGTTGTCTTTCATAGAAGCCAGCCTATTCCGCTAGACAGTCTACTGAAATATTCCGATACTCGAGTAATTGAAAGTGGTCAAAAGTTACTTGGTTGTGATGCTCGGATTACTCTTGGCGTCTCTGAGAACCATTCTTGCTAGAAAAGGTGATGTTTCTTGCTTATTTCCCCGTATTTTAAATTTCTTTTTACGACGGGGGCATTCTTGAACTTCTGGATAATACTTGGAACTATTCGAATTGGCATTTTCAACTTCTTGGATATGTCTTTCTAGAATTTCACATATTACGAATAGTTACAATCCCGGCGTCCTTATTTACATCTTTATGCTTACCCATGTCGATAAGATTTCCTCTTGATGAGAAATGGCAAATATTTAAAAAATACTACCCTCTATTTAACTCAAGTCTCGAAGTGGGCGATACCGCACCTGTACTATTGTTGTTTACATTCGTTTTAAAGGAAGTGAAGAACTCTCTAATGTAAGGAAGGAAAATAATATCTATGGGCATGAATAATTATGATCACGTCTTTTGTGATGAAATTGCAAATAATTTTTCGTGTTATTTTCTCTGTATAAAAATAAATTTTCATTCTTTGGATGTCAGTGCGATAAAGTAATCGGGAATAATCTCCCTTGTTTTATGATTACCTCCCTTTGGAGAACTCTTTCGTTTGTAGAGGACCATAAATAGTCATTGCGCTGGTATCAACTATTCTGGACAGAATAAAGCTTCCTTAAAACTATTCTTGTTCTCTTTGTAATTACATTCAGTTTGGAGCAGAAAAAATGTACTTCTTTAATAAAATTATTAAAGGAAAACAGAAATATAAGAGTATTAAAACTTCAGGCTAAACTAGTGAGTAGACCCTGAATCTTCGCCTATCGCGATGAGTGGATGTTGTCTTAGTGAAGCCCCATGCCTATTTAATGTGGGGTAGATAAAAAAAACAACAAAAAAAAAAAAAACAAAACAGGTTAAGATTGTAGTGATCAGGAAAGCATCCTCTTGGAAATCTGTTCCACAAAGTAGTGGTGCCTGAGAAAATGTTGCTCGAGTGGAAATTACATCTTACCAAGGGAATACGAAAGCAATGAAGGTAGTTCGCTACAATGGGTGTGACATGGCGAGTCTTAACCGTGAAGACGAGACCTGATGGAAAAAAAGCAATGTAGTTCACCTGAACACTTTCCAGGGAAATAGCGAGAGGCTTGCAATATTTCATCTTTGCGAAATGGGTTGTAGGCTGGTAAATAATTCATCACCCACAAGGACGCGGAGAAATTTTTGGACTCTATCGAAACTGGACACCGAAGACTGATCAACTCCTGCTGTACTTTATTTTCGGTTTGATCTAACCCTTGCAACGGTAGAGGGTAGCAAGATAAGTCCGGTATTCACTGAAGCAGTACAGGAAACCGACCATTTTTCCATCATTTTAGTGATGGATCGTATGTACGAGTTCCACGCGATCTGAATTGAGCTTAAGCCCCAATAGAAACTCCCTGAACGAATAAACTATTACAATAGAACTTACATCGATACCGGATCTCAGTTTTCATCTGATATTTTCTCTTTACTCACATATCCTGTCCGTGATCTTCTCGGCATTAACCGTTAAAACTGCGTCTCTGTCGCCTAGTCTCTTCGTGGCCAACATTCGCTGCCATATTGAAGATTAGGCATTTCATTATAGTTCAGCACTCGTCTCTCTTTCTTATATTCTCATAGTTTCGGAAATAAATTTTCCCCGTAAAGATTCCGTTTAGACTTCAGAATATAGTTAATGATCAGCAAAGTTGTCCATAAACTATTCCTGTAATACACAATTCTTAATCATTTCACCCCAAGCAAGGCGGGAATCCCTCTAAAACGCAGGGGGTGTACAAGGTGTGAAAGTGAGAGAGAAGACTGAGAATAGGAAGGGTTGAGGAAAGAACGGGATTCAAGAAGACAGAAAATGGCAATTGACGTTACCTTAAATTTTTAAAGATTTCCATTATCAGGAAAGTAATTAAGCCGAAAGGAGTTCTACAGGTGGGAAGTTAGAGAAAATAAAAAGTTGGAGTAGAAGTTTCATTTAACTATTTCAACAGTAAAAGGGTGGGACCTAATGCCAATCTAGTAGCACGCTTAACTTCATATAGTTGGGGCACCAAGAAAGAAAAAAAAGCCCCTAAGAGCAGTTGTAGAAAAGACGGAGGAAAGCCATGTCTTGTCAGTGAGAAAATGACTGAAGTCAAGATGTGTGTTCAGGATCGATTACATTACAGATCTTTGGATTTTGTCAAGAATCTCGAGATGTACAACAGAAGCACCAGACCAGATATAGCAGCAGTATTCAATGCACAGATGAATGGTAGATTTTTAAATGTGCAAGATGGATTCTGACGGGGAATTTTTTCTGGTACAATACAGAGATCCAATTTTCTTTGCAGTAGATGCAATTATTGATTCGATGTAGTCACTCCACTTCATCAGGTTCAATGAAAGCTGTTTTCTTTTGGAGGCGTTGAAATTTACAAGCCATTTTTTGATCCAGTTACCCATTAATATGAAGACTTTATTTGGCTTTTTTAAAGGCAAATGTTTTTATATGTATCGCAAATAAAACTATTAGAAATGTAAATAAAATTATTTTTAAGTCTAATGAATTTTACATGTAAAACAGAATATCTTACGAATACAACATAAACAACATCATATACAGGGCGTCCATAAAGTCTCATTACAATTTAAAAAAATGATTACAAAAGCAAATGGACAGACAAATAAGTAGAAATTCTTAAAAAATGAGGAGTAGACATTGAAGGTTTTTTAATTAATTTAATCCATCTCTATATAGGCACCGTTATATCCACGATGACATCAAGACGGTACTCGATTTCTTGCCACGTTCGTTGTAGCACAGTATTATCAGTGATGACAATGGCATCAGCGATCTTTTGCTTTAGTTCAGTGATGTCCTGTATCTTGCTTCGATACAGGATATCTTTAACATAACCTCATAAAAAGAAGTCCAGGGATGTGATATCTGGTGAACGTGGTGGCAAATGAATTGGGACATCCCTTTCCAATTCACCGCTTTGGAAATATTAGGAGATTATTTAACAGTACCTTTTTCATCAACAGGGTACCTGAAATACACAAATGCAATGGGATTAAAAACTTTGATAACTCCTGAGTACAGAGAACAAATCTGATATCTCATCAATTGCCTTTGTAATATATTTTTTAAATTGTAAAGAGACATTATGGACACCCTGTAAATCTAATATAATTTCTTGGATGTGGATGTATCATTATTAACATTTGAACTATTGTCCTTATCTTTGTTGTTTTTATCGCAACGTTTCGGTCGTTATGTGCTCAAAGCTTATCGATCCGAGTGCCTTCAGGGAACTTCGAACACTTTATTTAATCTACGGGTGTAGACTTTTCTTCTTCTGACCTTCATATCTGGGGACATCTCGTCTTATTCTTATTTATTACTCCTCAGATATGGATTGCCCTTTTTTCCACACTGTTTACATCTGCACTACCTGGGTCAGGCATTGAACTCACGCTTGCTATGCCACTCTATTCACGAAGCAAGGCTTTAATATTGTAGGCCATTGTCCAGCAAGACACAACAATATACCCAAGAGACGTAACTGGATTACTTCAACTAAAGCCTTTATCCACTGCACCATGCGTCGGTTGAAGTAATCTAGTGACTTGGGCAAAAGAGTTGTGAGTTCAATACCTGGCCACAGCAGAGTTGAATAAAAACTTGGAGATTTGAGTTAGTAAAAGGAAATAACAGAAATTGAGATACGGAAGAGGCATGGCACGTGGAACTACTCTGGTGGACGAGATAAAGGTTTCGGTTCGAACTTCCAACGTATATCACCTGAAGGAGGCCAGAGCGTACAACGGCCGAAACGTCGCGAATATGACAATAAAGATGAAGACAATAGTCTGAACAATCTAAATAGTGTAAATAGTTACAATACCTCATCTCAGAAATATAGACAGATATTGAAGAAATATAACATATAAGTAAACAAACATGAATGTGTTAAAAGATTTAAATTCGCCGTATTTAACTGAATATCTAATAAATGTATATATAACGGAATATCTAATATAGAAAACCACATAAGATGTAAATAAATAAACATGAATGTGTTTTTTATATAGGAATAAAGTGTCGCTGCTGACACTTGAGTTTGAACAACAAAGGCGATTTCATTATTGAATTAAGTAGACCAGGTGACCATAGAGGAAACACATAAGTAGGAAGTCACGTGACGTCTAATTGATATTTATTTCTAGTCTATCATCTATTACTATACGGACCGCTATTCTCTACTCTATTCTCTATACTATTTCTGTATACTGATCACTATTCGGTGGTTACTTTACGAGTATTATCGAGTAATTACTATTAGTGCAAGTGTTATTCGAAGGCGTCTGACCCCAGTATTGTTCAACGGCGTTACTATAGTTGTGTCTGCTATTACAAAGTCTCTACTACAACGGGCATTACGAAAGTGACACCTAGTATTCGTTGACATCACAAAAGCGGCAACGAGTGTTCGTTGACATCACAAAAGTTTTAAAATATTTTACTAACTTAAATCAAAATAAAATGTCTCAAAATATGGATCAGCAAATAAGTCACAGGTGTGCAGACATTTATTAGTTGTCATTTAACCAAAATAATTAAGGAAATTACACTTTTTTAACACAAGACACTGTCATCTTGTAAAAGACTAAAATACTCTCGTAAAACAAATTACTTCGTTTGTGGCAATAAATTAACGACTTGTTGAGATGCGCAATCTTGACTGTAGCATCGAACAAATTTAATTTCCAAACAACGGTTTTCAGCCCTGTCACAATCACACTTAACTTGTCATTTAATTTTTATGACGATTTGGTTGGGAATCTATACTTTTGGCTGCAATATAGAAATCAAATTTAACTTGCCTTTGATTGCTATTACTATTCGTTTTAAAACCTATATTTTCCAGTTCGACTATAACAATCAAAGTTAACTTTACGATCGTTTGCCATGTCTATTAGTTTTAGAACATATAGTTTCCGGCTTGACTATAACGATCAACATTACCTTGCTTTGAACATTCGTTTTAGAACCCATATTTTGCGGCTGAATCAAAGATATCTTGACCACCTATTCCTATGAACATTTGGTTTAGAACCTACATTTTATCTCCACTATAACAAAATTAACTTGACCTTCAGTTTCTATGTCCATCCGTTTTACAACCTAGACTTATCGGCTCCTTTGGTAAGTCGGGCTAAATTGTTTCGGAGGTGTACCGTAAATAATTAGCCAATTTGATTTTTTTGTTTGTTTGTTTGTTTAGTGGCATGTCAACATCTTATGGGTCTTTTAATGCCGAAATTTAATATTCTTGGTAGCATTAGCAATTGCTTTTACAAAAAAAAGTATTGCTGTTAATGTTTTTTGCAAACAGGTGACATCACCCAGGGCCAGGGAGAACCTGGGGACAACAGTAATCAAGATGTCGTTCCACGCTCCTCAAAACCTCCTAATCACAGGCCTTGCTGCCGAATGTAGTTTATCGTCATACCTAGGACGAAAATTGGAATTTAAAATGAATCTAAAATTATCCTCTGTGTATAATTTTAAAAACTTAAAACCGATTTTTAATAATTTTTCTCGAAAATCTTTATTCTTATATTCCTGTTGCACTCTATTTTCCAATAAAATACACAATTTTCTCCATCAATTCTGTTCGTTTGTATACGTCAGCTGAATTCCTCTCCATTCATCGGCAAAATAATGAATGTCTACAGGGATCTGTTGATGACTGCTACGAGAAAAGATACTTGTACTTAATAAATGATCGACTAAGAAACCATTATCATATTCGTAATGGTTCCCATGTAAATAATAAATTAAATATAAAACTTAATCTTGCCTAGTTTAATAGACTGCTTTATATGCAGTAGAGATAGTTTCACTCAACACCGCAGATTGTTACACAACCAAAACTTCAACCTAAAAACTCTAGTCATGTTGTTAAATAGCGTCTTCGGATAGAGACTTTCATATCGATGTCATGCATGGAGCCAAACCCGTTAAAAATATTTAAACTCTCAACTATATACAACCACTTTCTAAGATCAATTTTTAAAATGGCTCGAAGCCTGTGACTATCCTTTTTTGAATATTGTGTACTGGCGCTACATAATTACAAATAACTGTACCAAATAACAGAAACCACATCACTTGAAAACTACTAACACCAACTACAACTAAAATAGATTGTAAATGTAACTAGAATAGAAAATAATGATATAATCGAAATGTTGACATTCCACACAACTTCAAATAAAAGCTTAGGAAGGAAATTCCTATCAATACTGGAAAGAGTAATAAAAGCTATTTGAATTAAGAAAGCTATTTTCCTGAAAAATTGGTTTTAAGAGAAAGATTTTATAAATTCCACCCAACAGCAGTACTGGCTGCTCAGTCAGTAAGTGACAAATGTTTCCTTAGAAGGAAATGGCTTTTATTGCCATTAATCAATAAAATGCATACATTTTTTTTTTTTTTAGCGATTTACTTCTGTCGATGTAGTAGCAATAAAAAATCACAATAGAAAATATTCTTAGAATTACTAACATTTTGCCTTTCTTAAGATGTAGAATAAAAAAAGAAAAAGAAAAGTCAACGAAAGAACAAAATGTTCTTCATCTCTATCGATAAAAGGCAGGATGTGTGTGTGTAACGAATGTACGGCCGCAATTTTTGACGGATTTGCACCAAAATCTACATACATATGCTCCAAGTTAGTGGGAAGACCAAGGCCGACTTTGCATTTCCCAACTCCCATCGATAGTGGAAATAATCGATTTTTTCATGCTTCTACGGCAATTTTCATGTAGTTTGCGGCCATTTTCTACTGGCCAGAGTGAGAGCCTATAGCTGGCTGCCACGAATAGGCAGGAAGATTCTATTGGCTAGCGTGAGAGCCAACAGCTGACTGACACGAATGTTAACTAGCATGCTAGCATACAAAAAAAATCGATAGTTGCATTCGTCGCAAGTGAGAAAAATTTAAATCTGCATGGCACTTTACTCCAATTGGCTCATTCGCTTGCTTAAACTCAACGTTGATTCTGGTTCCGCAGAACTGGGTTAATTATGTGAAAAAGTATTTGTTGTTAACATTCTTTTTTCATTCGGTTTTTCCAGTTACGAGTCCTTTTTTAAAGCTGATCGTTTTGTGTTCATTTTGTTTAGTTCTTTTTTCGTAACAGATTTAATGTTTAGTATAGAGCTTAGAAAAAATTTGCAGTCTGAGATAGGCAAGAAATAAGGCATGTAGCAACATCAGCACGGCAAAGGGCACTCCTTTAAAGGCAAGGAAGGGCAAAAATATTTTAAGTCAAGTGATAGCAATTGCTGTATGAGTCGTACGATTTTTGAATCAAGCACGGGCAACGCCGGGCCATGCTGCTAGTTTCAAATAAAAGAGACAAAGTTTCTTTTCGTCAAATCTTCAAAAAGACTTTCTTACTTCAGATTGTCAGAGGCGAACAAGGGACAAGTTTAATTATTTCAAATTACCTAACGCCAACCCGGCTCTTTATTTGAAATCTTTTTGGAAAAACAAGAAGCAAGGTTTCCTATGTGAAATGCTTCCAACTCGGATTTTGTATTAGGTTGGTGCAAAAATAATGTCGTTTTCTCACATAGTAACATATGTGAGAAAACGACATTATTTTTGCATTTTTATACTTACCTGAACAAATCCACATCAATATCTGATTACGTGTACATAGTTATGCGATTCACGAAATGTATCTTCTTTTAATTACCTCATGTTATCATAGGTGTTTTCTAATAACGAAACTTATAACACACTTAAGGCAAGATGCTGAAATAATCAGCGAATATTTATTACATAGAAACGTGTTTTTCGGAGCAGCGTTTATCCCTTGCATTAATAAGCTTTTACCTTAATAAATGTAGCACAACTAATGTATATGATCATCATTAATATAAAATATTTATCTTGCTAATCAAGTATTGATTAGCAATCTACAATTGTGTTTTTCGGAGTTACCTTGTTATATAAATAAAATACATATATAGTTTATTGACAAACATATATACGCGCAGACATTTATGTATGCATGCATGGATATATATATATATATATATATATATATATATATATATATATATATATATATATATATATAACACGCGCATACGTGTATGTGTGTAGATTTTATCTGTATCTAAAATTATATTATGTACGTATATACAGAAGTACATAAACGAATACAAATCTACATTCGTTTATATGAATAAAATTTTACATATATTTATATATATCTATATATATATATATATATATATATATATATTTATATATATATATGTATGTATGTATGTATGTATGTATGTATATATATATGTACACACGCAACAATACAGACATATACGCTTTCATGTATATACGCACATAAATATATTATCTTTTAAACACGGGCAGGTATATATATATATATATATATATATATATATATATATATATATATATATATATATATTCTCACAATAAAAAGATCATTCCCTTTGATCAGAGCGACACGCCGCGATTTTTTCAACCACCATCAAACGGGACGCCATACCCACCTGCTCCTTCTTTTACATCTCATGGCATTAAATTCTCTCGACTAAAACATTCCAAAATTATCTTTTCTTCTTTTTATTTCTTTTCCCTGACAGTTTGTCAAAAGATACACACATCGAACGGGTTTTAAGGAAGAGATATTTTCTAAAATGTTCCCGTACGCCAAACATTCGCAAAAAAAAAAAAATGGTGTAATTCTAAACATCGGTTGAAAATCTACAGAAACATTTTCTACCAGGTTGCTTAATACGGTAATCATTCACGAAACTAAAAAATGTACTGATGTTTCATGGTGTTATGTATAATGTGTTGCGTTATTAGTCATTCAGTTTTTTTTATTAGTATTTTTTCTTTTTTACAACAATCTTATTATAATTTTGCTTGTCCATTCCTTCATTCCTATCTCTGTAACTATTATTACATTGATTCCTTATTTAGCACGTACGTTACGTCCCGCCAATACCTCATAAATTCCGTTTTGATCGCCTTGGAAGGCGGAAAATACATATCACAGATGCTATTTATTGTCAGTGAAAGAAAGAAAAAAAAAAAGAAAAACAAAGAAGAAAAACAAAATTCAAACAAAAGCTGAGAATTTTCATGGATACTACCAGTGAATAAACATTGTTGATTTCCAGATAAAGAATAAACACACGTTGAGACTCAAACTCACATCATTTTTATTACGAGAAGACTAACATTCTATAAATATTGGGCTGGCTAAGAATTCACCAGCTTTGTTAAGTAGAAAATTTACTTATAACTTGAACAGTTTGGCCAACCCAGTATTATAAATTGACGCCATGTTTGATGTTCCTCTTTAGCTACATAAGTAAGCAGATTAAAATTAATCAAATTGTGTAACGATGGCAAACTAAGTTTTTATTAGTTTTTTTTCCTTCACGTTTGCGTTCATACCTGAATCCAATGAATATCAATATTATCAAAATAATTATGGTCAAGTTTGGTTTTTCTTTTTACCAACAAACCGGTGCATTCGCAAGATGAAGGAAAACCATGAATGATATCAAGTGTTCTCATTTACTTTCAAACCCAGATTTTACCATCGCAGAAGTTAAAATAGAATTCACTAATACTAAAATAGAATTCACTAATTACTATTTTGGCTGTAGAATAACTGTTTGAATAACTGCAACAGAAAGCCAGTAAAGATGAAAGAAATACTAACCAAAAATGAATAACGGCTGACAATGATAATTGATGACAATATTACTACTTGTAGAATGGCGACTAAAGTAGTTGAAATGAAAATCGATAAAAAATTAAGATTGATAACAATTTATTAATTTTTGATTGGTATTTCTTTCCAGTCAAAAATGAATAATTGTTGTTAATGATTCATCTAATAAAAATAATATCACTATTTGTTTTTTTTTAGCTGAAGACGGTCAGTCTGACCAGTGGCGGTGAATAACAACTAAAATTAAAAAAAAAAAACATTATTATCAAGTTTTGACTAGTATAAATTTAGTCGTTATCTTGATTTCTCTCGGCGCTATACTTTCTTTTTTTTTAACGGATTGGCCCGGTTTTAATTCTGCTTTGGCTGATTTAAGCTGTTTAAGTATAGAGGATAAATGAGAGATCTTTTTTATTGAAGGAAACTTCGTAGCGACTGAGCTACGAGAATCCGACAGCTTTTTCAAAGACTTCCCTCTTGAACAGCATTAAAAAAGCAAGTATCGGTAACAGAAATAGTGTCTTTCTCGTTCTTCCAATAAAAATTAAAACAGATATTGTATTACTTCTACGAATAATATTAGGTTGGTGAAAAAATAATGACGTTTTCTCACATATATTTTAATGCTGTTCAAGAGGGAAGTCATCATGGCTCTCCACAGATTCCTTTTCTTTATGATCTGTGAATTGCCATCCATTCTTGGGAAAGATAATGAAATTTTTACTTGTTACCTACTCCAGTCAGTTATGTACCATGCGTGATACATGCTTAGGCGATCATGTACCTTTCGATACATGACTAACGAGGCAGATTTTTCCTGCCATTTCTTTCTGTGATAGACCAGTTACCATCCAAGGTTATAGAACCAGGTCTGTCCTGCTATTTATCCATAGCTGGAAGGAGAAGAAGAGGATTCATACCTTTATTAGCAGGTGAGTTAATGTAATGGATTCGACTGGAATTCTTCACGGTTTTAAATTAAGAGTAGCCTTCCCCCTAGAATGACTGCTGACTAACACTAGAGATCCCAGCACCAATAACTCTACATATACTATTAATACTACAAATGCAGAAACAACAATAAACTACTATTTACATTATTTGGACTATTGTCCTCATCTTTGTTGACATATTTATCACAGCGTTTCGGCCGTTGAACGCTCCGGCCTACTTCAGGTGGTTGGAATGTCGAACTGAACCTTTTATTTCGCTCGCTGGGATAGACCGTTCTAGTTCCACGTGCCATGTCTAATGGGTGTCACAGGATGCTTTATGGTATATTGTCTGTCTAGATAAAGGGATTCGCAAGGTGTGAGCTGTACTTAGTACAATTGTTTGTGTTTCTTTAAGGCTTGGACACCCATCAATGAATATATCGTAACCTTTTTTCAATCAATGCAAAGGGTCCAACTACAACTAGAATTATTGATATCCTCATGTACCACATTCTTTGGAGATTTCGATTTCATGCTCCTCATCCTTAATAGATTTTGAAGATCTTCAAAGATACATTACAGTCTTCAGACACTGCCATGTCAATAAGAAAGCATATTCTGTTTTTGTGGTCTCTGATCATGATGCCTGGGCAATTAACTTTGATTGTTCTGCCTGTGTGCATTGTCCCATAAAATTGAGTGGTGTTCATACCAATTTCTTACAGTTTCCTGTACGTAAAAGTTACACATTTTCCAATGCAGATTATTATTATTATTATTATTATTATTATTATTATTATTATTATTATTATTTTTATTTTCTTTGCTTTCTGGCGTTTACACATTTCTTTCCGGGTCCCACCCAGGGACCTAAGGTTAGAAATGGCATCATGACACTTTTCACTGACAAAAAAAAAAAAAAAAAAAAAAAAAATTACATAGATAGAGCCCTTCGTAAAGTGTGGGCTGTACTTGTCAGAACAATTTTTTGTATCTCCTTGAGGCATGGGCTTCCAGGGATCCCTGCAATTAGTCTACTGCAATCTTTTCCAACCAGTCCTAGGGCTCCAATATTATTATTATTGTTATTATTATTATTATTATTATTATTATTGTTATTATTATTATTATTATTATTATTATTATTATTATTATTTTCAAGGGTTTCTGTTGTATTTTTTCCGAGTCCCAACCAGAGACCTAAATAAGAAATGGCTTCATGACATCTTCCACTGATTAAAAAACTAAGATCACGCACATTTTACATAAAGTCATTCGTAAGGTGAGGGCTGAAGTTGTCAGTGCAATATTTTGTATGGCTTACCAGCAATCGCTTCTATGAGTCTATTGGACACTTTTGAAATCATCCCGAGAGCTCCAACTAGAACTGGAATTAGTGATGTCCGCATGAGCTAAATTTTTTAAATTATTATGCATGTAGAAATGTATACGTCAAGTGTGATTCGACTCGTCTGTCTATTTACAAGGTTTCAAGAAAATCTAGCGCGTAGTCAAGCGTCAGTTGTAACTGTTAATCGACCTCATAAGCAAAATAAATTTTTTATTTAACACAAAAGTGTTAATTTTCACCTGAGTATCTTTGACTAAATCTTATTTTTGTTCCTTCTTTTGAAAACACTATATTAGGGATCATTATGGTAAGATCTGACAGGATGCTTTATGATGGTAACCCAATCCAAATATAAAAATCTCTTAGGGACGGATGAAGAGAAAAATGTTAGGGGTTGATATCCAGATCTTTGCTATTTTATGACAGCAATTGATTTTCAGCTTTGCATCAATTAAAACTTGATGATAAAATCAGCAAAGATGAAGATATTCGTGCGGAAAACGTTATGAAAAAATGTTAATGGCTTAACATTTTTGAATCGACCTCACCCTATGCAAGGCATTAAAACCACAGATGTACAAGGGGGTTGAAGAGTTAGAAATAGCAACATTGGTAAGGAGCGGGAAGAAAAGAAAATCAGGAAGACAGTAGATAGCGATTGACATTGCATTTAAATTTTTGACGATTAAAGTTGGCTGGAACGCATGGAGCCAGAAGGGAGTCTCACAAGTTCCATTGGTAAGACCTCGTCGCCTGTCTAGTCTTTCTTTTTATGTGCCGTGTCCTTTCAAGACGTAGGTGACCATGGCTCTCCTCTTCCCTCTATCCCCCTTGGCTCTCAATAAGTTTCGTGCCTCTGCCAACTCCCCCAGACCACTTTCTGCCATCCACTTGCTTAAGTCCACCAGGTATGCCATGTGTCGCTTTCCATTGTCTATTTTTCCCTCTATTCGACCTGTGAGTATCAAATTCTCCAGGCCCTCCTTTCTCATTACGTGTTCCAGAAATTTCATCTGCCTCTTTCTTATGTTAAGTATAAGCTTCCTCTTTGTTTGCATCCTCTCCAAGACCTCATCGTTTCTCACACGCTCGCTCCATGATATCCTTAGCATCCTTCTGTCGAACTACATCTCCACTGCCTCGAATCTCTTTTTCATCTTTGTGGAGACCGTCCAAGATCCGCTGGCGTATAAGAGGGCAGACGCCACGTAGCAGCTCAGTACTCATTTCTTTGTCACCAAAGAAATCCCCCTGTTTCGCAGTACTCTGCCCACCATTTGGAATGCATCCTTGGCCATCCCAATCCGTCTTCGGATCTCAGTGTCGCACCTACCGTTCTCTATCAAAACACTTCCCAGATATTTAAACTTCCCCACATGCTTGATTTTAGTGTCCTCGACCTGCAAATCGCATTTTGAGCTCATCCTTTTACTGATGACCATGCTTTCTATCTTTTTGTAGTTTATGGTTAGTTCATTCTTCTCGCTCTTCCTCGCTACCTTCTGTAGGAGGTTTCTAGTTTCTTTTCCTGCTATCATTACTGTGTCATTGCATATCTTATGTTGGTAAGATTGTGGCCGTCAATGATGAATCCCGTAGGATCTCCCACCAGTCTATTACTGTGCTTAAATTCAAAGAGTCTAGACACGATAACGATGAGCTCCCCCGAAAAATTACCATGAAAATATTTATAGAAAAAGCAAAGGGAATCGACCGTACGGCGGTGCGAAAGTGAATGAAGTCAGGTCAGGGCCGATAAATTCACGAAAAAACAAGAATCGAAAAATGCATTAAGCAAAACTTAAGGATCAAAAGCCAAGAAAGAAAAGAATGTTAAACCGGATTACTTTTGGAACAATGGTTTATCTTACAATTTGATACAATATTAGGAAGGCTGAGGAACACATCGGCAGGAAAATCCGATTGAAGCAACCAGGATCGCGAATATTAATCGGAATAATTGAATGATACGGGCCCCATTGATCATCTTTGTTATACTCCCGACGTTTCGGTCGTTGTACACTTCGGCCTTCTACAGGTGTTTGTCGTCATCCTGGTTCGAAGTGTAAGACATCTAATACTGATAATTCCTCATCACGAAATTATTTATCATCAAATGTTTGCTAGATTAGAGAAAATTACTTTCTGTCATGTGTCAAAAATCTGGCAAAAGGCCAGATTTCTGTAAACCCCTCTGAAAATCAATACGATCAATGCCTTGCGGGTTCAACCTCTGAACCACGAGCAGGCGCTGAAGGAAAATTTGAAATCCTTACAATAGAATAAAAGACAGCATTTGGCATTTGGCATGAGAGTTCTTTGTTAAAACTTGATTCCCTGGCCGTTTTTCTTCTCTTTGATGGAATGTCAGGTAGAAAATCTCAGAAAAAATGTGTGATGTGGGTGGGGGTTCTCATTTTGGAATACTTTGATCGGGAGATTTTTAATGCCAGGCGCCGGAGACACGAACAAAAGAGAAGATGAGGATGTTAGTGGCTGTAGCGATTGTGGATTTGAAGGAGTGGCGTCTTGTTTGAAAAGGTTTGAGGTTTCAGCCGTGGGGAGAGGGTGGCCGAGGGAATGATTGAAGTGAATCGCCGTCGATTGTCGTTCCGATCAAAAGAAGCTATCTTTTCAATCTTACTTTCTAGATATACAAGCGTCTTGTTGTCTAAGATAGAGCAAAAAAAATTTTTGTTTTTTTTTATATATACGAAACACAGTGAACACTCACACTCATAGATAGATAGATAGATAGATAGATAGATAGATAATGAACATAGATAGATAGATAGATAGATAGATAGATAGATAGATAGATAGATAGATAATGAACAGAAATAGAAAGAAAGAAAGAAAGAAAGAAAGAAAGAAAGAAAGAAAGAAAGAAAGAAAGAAGAGCAACAAGAAAAGGTAAACAGGCAGCAATGATCTGTGGAGAGATTATGAGAGGACGATAAGGAAATCGAGACGGTTAAAAAGAAGAGTGTAAACAAAATTATAAGGAAGGAGAAACATAGCGAAGAAAAAGTAAAAGAAAAAAGGAAAAAATTTCCAAAGTTTCCCGACATATAAGACGCACTGACGTATAGGCAGAACAGATGATAACTTTCTAGCGCTGGCGCCGAACCCCCAGTTGAAGAGATTCGATAATCTAAAGATTGACTTCAAACCCACCCTTTACTGTAGAATGAAGGGTTCTAAGGTCAAATTATGCTTTAAAAAAGGTCCTATCTTCTACGAGATTAGAAAAAAACAAAAGCTTAAATATCATCGAATTACTTACATTATTTACATTATTAGAACTGTTATCCTAATCTTCATTGCCATATTCACAACGCTTCGGCCGTTGTACGCTCCGGACTTCCTCAGGTGATTGGAATCCCGAACCGAACACCTTATCACCAGAAGAAGAAGGGAGCTTACAACGGCAGAAACGTTGTGAATATGGCAATGAAGATGAGGATAACAGTCCAAATAATGTAAATAATGTAAGTAATTATATCTCATCACAGAGATATAAACAGATATATCAGAGAATTGTTTTAATTATACTGGAAATCTTAAAATGATGGCAATCATTTATTCATTCCGATTTATATTCGTATCCTTGTTGCTTTAACTATTTCGATTCTGTCGATATATTCTTCAGCCTTCTCCATTATCTAAAATTTTGAGACGACACTTTGTAAATATTCTACCAATTGTCCAGTGTAATATTTTAATTCTTTCTATTAGCACCAAGTTACGGTCGATGCATTCTTAAGCCTTCTTAATGTTATCTAAAATTCTGAGATAAGCCATTGTTCCATTATTCTTACACCTTCCTTATGGTTTTAAAATAAGCCATTATCAACATATCGTAAGTTCTCTGGCGGAGAATCCTCACCTTCGCGGTTTTGTCGTAAAGTTTTGACCAACGCAATGAGGAAAGCCAAACTAAAGTCATAAAATAGCAAAGATTTAGATATCCACCCAAAAGACATATGGAATAGATTTTCATATTTGGATTGGTTTTCTATCATAACGAATCCAGTCAGGACCAGACCTTATTGCATTTAGTTGGCTGCGGTGTTTGCAATCGAAGTTCTAAAACATGGACACATAAGACAAAGTCAAAGTTACGTCGGTGAAAAATAAGTCTTTGTCGTTTGTTTTATTAATAAAAATATATTTTATAGAGAATGTAAATCATAAGCGGTCCAAGAATAATTTGCGTTGGCTTCACTTATGGGAAAATGCTAATGAATAGTAATGACACACGTTTCGGCTGTTTTACGTTCCGGTCTTCTTCAGGTGATAAAGTGTTCAGATCAAAATTCCAAACACCTGAAGAAGTCCGGAGTGTACAACAGCCGAAACATTGTGAATATGTTTCTCTCCTTATGTGGTCAGCCATCCCTGATTTTTCCACGTTCCCTAGTGTTACAGATTTTTGGTGTTCTTGAAGCCTTACACGAGGGGAAGTGGAAAAATCAGGCATGGCTGACCACATATGGAGAGAAAAGGGAGATCACCACCTTCTGTGGGATCAGGTTGAAATCATAGACAAAGAACATCATTGGAAAATTCGTAAACTTAAGGAATCAGCACATATGCTAGGCCACAAAAATCTCCTGAGCAGAACAAGCATAGAAATGAATACAATATGGGAACCAGTAATAAGGAGTTTCAGAGAAAAGCAATAATAAAGAAAATTGCAATATGAGCTCTGGTAAAAAAAAAAAATTGCAATGATAAGAGCAAAAATTGCAATATGAGCACTGGTAAAAAATTATTGCTGAAGACATTAAGCTTATAAGTCCCAGAAATTCATAGATAGATGTCCTCAAGGACACATGGCACAGAGGATAAAGGCGTTGGTTAGATCCAGTGACAGGATCCAAAGAGTTGTAAGTTCAATACCTGGTTAAGGCAGTGGAGAACTTAGTTGAATTAACAGAAGATAACTGACATCCATTAGACATGGCACGTGGAACTAGAACATTCTACCCCAGCGAGCGAAACAAAGGGTTTAGTTCGGCATTCCAACCACCTGAAGAAGACCAGAGCGTACAACAGCCCAAACGTTGTGATAAATATGGCAACAAAGATGAGGACAATAGTGTACATAATACCTCATCTCAGAAATATAGACAGATAATGTGCCTAGCTAGTTTCAATTTTAATTCGGACTAGCTTTGCATTGAGTGATGCGCAACAGTAAATGAGATGATATTTTTTTTAATTGTCTCTTTTACCCAGATAATCAACAAATCTTAATTAAACTATATATATACATTAAAAAAATCTTTATTAAAACAATTACAACCATTTTCGAAAATTCTTATCAATCTGGAATAAAAAAAATATAAAAAATATTAATTAAAAATGAAGATGTTCAAAAGTAAGTTAACCCTTACATTTCCGTTCTGTATTTTTGCTTTACATTGTTGACAGTGCAAATAATGTTTTGTGCACGTGTAAAGATCAAAATGCCATGTGTTCATTGATTTTGGTAAGGCGTGTATAATGCAGTCAACCGGTATAACTCAAAGTATACGTCAAAATAGAGACTAAATATAAAAGCTCATATTATTAAGCTATAAGCGTTAAGGAAAAAAAAATATAGTCGGATGAGACCAGACTCGACCTTTTCGGGAGGAATGTTAGGCGTTGTCTGGTGAAATCCTAATACAGCTTTTGAAAAGAAGAATTTGGTGCTTACAGTTAAACATGGCAGCGGTAACACTACGACTGCAACTGGAACAAGTAAAGGAATACGCATTGACGGCACAATGACCCTGCAACATAGCAGGCAAATTTGAATGAAAGTGTCTTGCACTCGGTTCGAAAATTGAGTTTAGGTCATGGTTGGATCTTTCAACAAGGCAATGATTCGAAGCATCAAAGCAAATCCATAAAAAGAATTAATTTGTAAAAAGAAAGTTCAAGTCTTAGAAAGGCCTAGTCGAAATCCTGATCTAAACCCAATTGAAAATCTGTGGTTCATGTTTTAAAAAAAGGCAATACATGCAAGAAATCTAGGTAATATCGAGCAACTGTGGGATTTTTGCCAAGAACAATGATCAAAAATTGACGTTCACTACTGCCAAAAACTTTTAAAAAATCATAAAAAAAGGTCAAAAAGGTCAACGTCACGAAATATCAAATGTAAGGAGTTCATTTACTCTTGCGCAATTTTTAATTAATATTTTCCTTCCAGATTGATAATAAAACCTAAAAAATATACAGTGTACATTTGAAAAACAGAGATAGGTTCCATCCAAATATATTTAATAAAAAAAAATGTTAATTTTCATATATAAATAAATTTAATTTTTATTTATACATGCATAAATATATAATATAATCATTCAATCATTCAGTGTCAGTTGTAAGCTAGGGAAGATTAATTAATAGAATAATCAAATGAATGTTGGTAATGAACGATGATACTTAGGAAAAGAACAACATATATAAGATTCGCCAGCGATGCGTAAAAGAAGTACTCAACAACTAAAAGTGTACCGAACGAATTCCACAATGAATCTCCAACGACAGGATATCTACCAACAGACCCACGTGGTCAGATGTGGCAAAAGGCCGAATTTAATGTGGGGTATCCGTGACTGTAGGCTCGGCCAAAAATTCTCCGTAGACCCCGTATAAAACGGAGTCGGGTAGCTGTTTCCCGAGACGAGACTCTACCCATCGACATAGCCTCGTCTGGGGAACCTCTCTAACTGGAGGCAGAGAGTTTGATCATCACAGCTGGAGACGAATCTCCAATTGCAGACCAACATACAGTATTTACTACTCTATTTATGTGAATGGGGACATACTCATTATCGTCCGTAGCTATCTACAACAGATACCTGTCACCTAAAAAAGGAGTATGTGTTGGAGACAAGAAACGTAAACTAAGGTAAAAAAATTGGGGGATATATGTACTTACATACACTAGCTAAGTTTAAAAAGGAAATATTTCCCTGAGGAGGCCAAAATTAAAAATGAAAATGTTCTATGCTACCTTAAGCACAGGCTAGGATGACTAAGGTTTAGGTTCTTTCTTTCTACGTGCCTGTCTTTTCAGGACGTATCTGATCGTGGCTCTCCACCACCCTCTCTTCCTTGCAGCTTTCAACAAGTTCCTTCCCTCTGCTTCCTCCACCAGACCACGTGCTGTCACTTACTTAAGCACGCCAGGTAAGTCCCGCATTGTTTTCCCTTGTCTCTCTTTACTTCTATTCGACCCGTGAGTATCAGATTCTCCAGGCCCTCCTTCCTCATTATATGTCCCATCAACTTTAGCTGCCTCTTCCTGATGTTAAGTATCAGACTCCTTCTTGTTTGCAACCTCTCTAAGACCTCATCGTTGCTCACACGCTCGGTTCATGATATCCTTAGCATCCTTCTGTAGAACCACATCTCCGTCGCCTCGATTCTCTTCTTCATCTTTGAGGAAATCTTTCAACATTCGCTGCCGTAAGGAAGGACAGATATTACGTAACAGCTCAGTATTCTTTTCTTCGTTACTAAAATAAATCCTCTGCTCTCACAATACTCTGCCCAGCTTTTAGAATGCGTCCTTGGTCATTCTAATACTTCTGCGGGTCACAGTGTTGCACTTACCGTCCTCTGTCAGAACGCTTCCCAGATATTTAAACTTTCGCGTCTGCTTGATTCTAGAGTTCCCGACCTTCAAATCGCATTTCGGGCTCATCTTCTTACTGACGACCATGCAATCTTTCTTCTTATGTTTTATATTTAGTCCTTTCTTCTCGCTCTCCGTCGCTACCTTCTGTAGGAGATTTGGTAATTTCTTTTCCATGTCTGCTATCAGTACTGTGTCATCTGCGTAACTTATGTTGTTAAGATTGTGGCCGCTAATGCTAAATCCCGGTAGGGTTTCCAATTCTCTCAGAATTGCCTCGCTGTATAGGTTGAACAGGTCCGGTGAGAAGACGCATCCTTGCCTTACGCCCCTTTCTATTTTTGTATATTCACTGAACTCGTTCTCTATGCGCATGCATACTGTTTGCTACCAGTATAGGTTATTGATGTGGGGCCAAAGTCGAGACCACAGAAGGAAAACACGGAACACAGATTAGATGTAAGAAAGATATATTAACAACAGGTTACAGAGATAGTGTAAGCGGAGCTTACTATATGTTAGTGTCCAATACTGGTAGTCGTACGCGGCTCTCTCTGTCTCTCTGTGTCTCTCTCTAGAGTGTTGTGTCGCATACTTAATATAGACCTGGAAGAGTCTATTGTGTAGGTAGTTCCGGTCTCACAATATATTATTGATTATTCTGATATCTTGCCTGAATATATCAAGTTTGCTGAGCAGTTCCATCAGATCCTTGTCAAAGAACTTTGCGCAGTCTATGAAACATAGGCACACGTCCTTCTGCATCTCTATTGCTCTTTCTGATAACATTCTGAACATGAATATCGCGTTACTTGTTCCGATGTCTTTAACGAACCCGCACTGTTCTTGTCCTATCTATGGCCTGATTGTGCTACGCGCTCTATTCATCAGAATACGGATGAAGAGTTTTGTCATCTGGCTCTTAAGGCTGATATTTCGGTTAGAGGCCCCAAATCCTCTTTCCTAAGTAGGATCCAGCAACCAATCCAGGTTGGTACTTCTCACTCTTACCAAGCGTGAAACTCTCACCCACCTTTTGTCGAATTTAGACCAAGACAAACGCGCCCCTTCCGACATGATCTTAAACTTTAAGCTGATGCTTAAAGAAAGGGAACAGTTGAGAAGATAACTTCTCACCTGCGTGAAACTGCTTCTGTCACGCCATCCACGCAACTATTCGCATAATGCCAAGCACAAAAGAGCATGTGTCGGTATCACATTGGCACAGACGCAACTGAATTCCAGAGCGAAAAATCTTTCTTTGCGAACCATGTTGCCTTTAATCAGCCTGCACAACAGGCGAACGACACCACTGTGAAAGAAGGCGTGACCAATGAACTCTTCCCAGTCACCTCGGCACACACACTCGACTGAAATCGCCAGCCCCACTGCGCAAAGCTTCTTGCCGACCTAGAGGTCCCCTCGCAACACCTTCAGGTGAGTGATGCTTCGTCGTTATTGAGACATTTCAATCCTGGCGGCCAAGGCGACATGGAGCGAAACTCCCGATTCGTAAGATCCAGCTCATGCGGGAGCCTGTCTTTGATGCCCCGTTCACTATTATCCAATACAATGCCTTCCGATACAATGCCTTCCGATACAATGCCTTCCGATACAATGTCTGGGTGTCAGAGAGGAGATCCCGCACCTGTAAGAGGCACTGCAATACGTTTCGACACTCCTGATAAAAGTGTTAAATAATCATTTCAGACTATTATTTTTTTAGTGGCAGCGCATTTTTATTAGGTTGGTGCAAAAATAATGACGTAATAATGTCGTTTTTTGACGTATTTTTTAACGTCAAAAAACGACATTATTACGTCATTATTTTTGCACCAACCTAATACTTTATGGTCAGATGGTAGACAAAATAGGGATGTCGATTTTGATTGGATGAGCCGAACATGGAAATGTTAGACAGACTGATAGTGATTTCAGGGAGTTAAGCTTTTACACATGGAAGAATGTAGACGTGGTTATTTTGTGTCTCGGGGAACTTGCTCCTCAGTGGAGGTGATAAAGCGACCCCACTAACTAGTTAAAAATGTACACATCGACGTGATTAATAAAGTATTAAGTCAAAATCCTTTTGGTGGAAGTTTTTATTTAATTTCCAAACAACGAGCGATCACCTGTCCGAGAGAAGAAAGAGAGGAAGACAACTTTATTATCAAGACCGTTAACTAAAGAACTCCCAGAACGAGTGGGCTATACAACAGTTTGCATGTTTGGTGCAATGGCCAAGACCTCCCCAGAAGAGAGGATAAGCAACAAAAAGCGCATTCGTTTTGGGTTGATCGGTGCAATTCCACCTCGTCTGAATGCACACTTTCCAGGGACGGGAAAGTTCGGTGGGCGTTTTACTTACAGAATTCGCCTACACCGTCCTCTTTGCGTACACATCCGTTCCAGGTAATTCAAGTGGAGCGTATGTCGACGTTCTTAACGCTCGGTATTCCCAAACCGTCTTCGGTAGTATAGAGGCAGCAGAACTCAAGATGTACCAATGAAGACTTGCTTCTCCAGAGGAAATCGAAAAAGAATCCAACGAAATCATTTCGTTTGGCAGACGGGGGTGAAAGAAGAGAGAGACGGGGGTGAAAGAAGAATCGGTTAGATGTGCAAAACGCACACTTCCGCCCTCCTCTTCAAGGAAAGATTCCTTAAAGTACATAGACGCACTGCATCCTCGACTTTCTTCCGAGCGTTCGAATTAGATATCGAGTATCTTCACTGGCTCGTACGTTCTCTCAAAATTGCCTCACTGTATAGGTTGAATAATTCCGGTGAGTAGACAAATTCTTGTCTATTCTTACGCCGTTTTCTATTTTTTGTATATTTATTGAATTCATTTTCTATTCGTATACAGGCGATTAGCTGTCAGTATAGGTTCTAGATTATTCTAATATTCCTCCCAAATTACCAACCAGTTCCAACTATTATTTGTGACGTACTTTATTAAACACTCTTTCATAATCTATAAAAAAGAGGTGCACATCTTTCTGATTTTTCTGAGCAAACATATTGCATTGCTTGTTCCAGTGCTTTAATGAACATTTACTGTCCTGCCTAATTCTGAGCCTGCACTGTTTCGCCTTGTTCGGAACCTGAACTGTTTTGCCTTGTTCGGAACCTGCACTGTTTTGCCTTGTTCGGAACCTGCACTGTTTCGCCTTGTTCGGAACCTGCGTTGTTTCGCCTTGTTCGGAACCTGCACTGTTTCGCCTTGTTCGGAACCTGCACTGTTTTGCCTTGTTCGGAACCTGAACTGTTTTGCCTTGTTCGGAACCTGCATTGTTTCGCCTTGTTCGGAACCTGCACTGTTTCGCCTTGTTCGGAACCTGCACTGTTTCGCCTTGTTCGGAACCTGAACTGTTTTGCCTTGTTCGGAACTTGCTCTGTTTTGCCTTGTTCGGAACCTGCACTGTTTCGCCTTGTTCGGTACCTGCACTGTTTCGCCTTGTTCGGAACCTGCACTGTTTCGTCTTGTTCGGTACCTGCACTGTTTTGCCTTGTTCAGAACCTGCCCTGTTTCGCCTTGTTCGGAACCTGCACTGTTTTGCCTTGTTCGGAACCTGAACTGTTTTGCCTTGTTCGGAACCTGCACTGTTTCGCCTTGTTCGGTACCTGCACTGTTTCGCCTTGTTCGGAACCTGCACTGTTTCGCCTTGTTCGGTACCTGCACTGTTTTGCCTTGTTCGGAACCTGCCCTGTTTCGCCTTGTTCGGAACCTGCACTGTTTCGCCTTGTTCGGTACCTGCACTGTTTCGCCTTGTTCGGTACCTGCACTGTTTCGCCTTGTTCGGAACCTGCACTGTTTTGCCTTGTTCAGAACCTGCCCTGTTTCGCCTTGTTCGGAACCTGCACTGTTTTGCCTTGTTCGGAACCTGAACTGTTTTGCCTTGTTCGGAACCTGCACTGTTTCGCCTTGTTCGGTACCTGCACTGTTTCGCCTTGTTCGGTACCTGCACTGTTTTGCCTTGTTCGGTACCTGCACTGATTTGGCTTGTTCGGAACCTGCACTGTTTCGCCTTGTTCGGTACCTGCACTGTTTCGCCTTGTTCGGAACCTGCACTGTTTCGCCTTGTTCGGAACCTGCACTGTTTCGTCTTGTTCGGTACCTGCACTGTTTTGCCTTGTTCAGAACCTGCCCTGTTTCGCCTTGTTCGGAACCTGCACTGTTTTGCCTTGTTCGGAACCTGAACTGTTTTGCCTTGTTCGGAACCTGCACTGTTTCGCCTTGTTCGGTACCTGCACTGTTTCGCCTTGTTCGGAACCTGCACTGTTTTGCCTTGTTCGAAACCTGCACTGTTTTGCCTTGTTCGGAACCTGCACTGTTTCGCCTTGTCCGGAACCTGAACTGTTTTGCCTTGTTCGCAACCTGCACTGTTTTGCCTTGTTCGGAACCTGAACTGTTTTGCCTTGTTCGGTACCTGCACTGTTTCGCCTTGTTCGAAACCTGCACTGTTTTGCCTTGTTCGAAACCTGCACTGTTTCGCCTTGTTCGGAACCTGAACTGTTTTGCCTTGTTCGGAACCTGCACTGTTTTGCCTTGTTCGGAACCTGCACTGTTTCGCCTTGTTCGGTACCTGCACTGTTTTGCCTTGTTCGGAACCTGCACTGTTTCGCCTTGTTCGGAATCTGCACTGTTTTGCCTTGTTCGGAACCTGCACCGTTTCGCCTTGTTCGGAACCCGCACTGTTTCGCCTTGTTCGGAACCTGCACTGTTTCGCCTTCTTCGGAACACGCACTGTTTCGCCTTGTTCGGAAACTGCACTGTTTTGCCTTGTTCGGTACCTGCACTGTTTTGCCTTGTTCGGAACACGCACTGTTTCGCCTTGTTCGGAATCTGCACTGTTTTGCCTTGTTCGGAACCTGCACTGTTTTGCCTTGTTCGGAACCTGTTGTCTAATTCTGATGCGCGTCCTATTCATCAAATTTCGGATGATAACTTTTTTTTATATGATACGTAGCTTAATTTCCCGATGGATATCGCATTCACTTGCATCTTGATTTTTATGCAGTACTGTGGATATGGTTCTATTTAGGTCTTCTGGTGTATCACTAATATTTCCTTTAAGTGGCTTATAACAATATTTGTAAATGTTTTACGGCACAAACAGTTTGTTTAGAGGAAGATGTTAGACCTTAGTAATTAATTACCGACCTTCATTTGCAGGAAAGGCATGAATGGCATTCGATAAAAGGAATCTCTTGTCTTTTTATTTGATTCGTGATTTCCATTCAATAGATATATCTCAAACAATTGCTCAAATTATTTTTATGTAGTTCACAATTAAACATAACCCCGAAAAGTAATATGACAATATTTTGGCGCCAGATCTGGTTGTAGAAAATGTATTACTCAAATGGAAGTTTCCTAGTTAAATTTGATATTCGCTTTATTGACACTAATTATGACGTTGTTTCCTTGTGTTAGGGTGTATAAAAAGTATTCTAGTTTTTTTACAGACCTTTACTCTAAAGCTTATTTCATGTATACTTCAATATACAATCTCTGACTTCACTATATTTATTATTATATATCATAATTATCAACACTATGCAGCTGTATCTTTTTGTGTCAGATGTTATAATGGTAGCTTCAAGTGCTGAGATTCGGGCAATTTTCGGACATTTTAAACTGGGCACAAAGTTATCGAATATGCTTGCAGAATTCGGGAAGAGCGAGCAAATCAATCAATATTTGATCGTATTATCAAAAAATTATTTAATGGAGGTCAAAATCAAATCCAGAAGTAAGCGACCAACATTTATTCGTTTTTCTTCTTTATATGCCATGGCTTAGACGAACATGGCTCTTCACAACTTCCTGTCCCACGTAGCTCTTAATAAATTTTGTCTTTCTCTTATTTTTCTCAACCCTGTTCCGCCATCCATTTACACAAGCTCGCTAAGAATGCCATGTGCTGTTTTCCTCTGTCTCCCTTGCCTTCAATCTGTCCTATGAGTATCACATTTCCAAGCCCTCCTTCCTCATTATGTGCCCTAGAAAATAGCAACTGTCATGATCCTTCAATTTCTGTCGGCCGAGATCTCGACAAAACGAGAAGAGTCATCCTTTCGATAAAAAAAAAAGTGTCTTCAAACCGAGGTATTGAACTGTTTCATCAGTCTTTGTTTTATTCATGTCGTAAATTCAAAATTCATTTCAAATGAGAAAAATATTCACAAATAAAACAAAGAGAAAAAAAACAAAAATCAAAGAGATTCTGTTGTAGCTTATCTACGGACGATAATGAGTATGTCCCCATTCACATAAAAACTGTAATAAATACTGTATGTTGGTTTGCAGTCGGAGATTGGTCTCCAGTTGTGCTGGTCAAACTCTCTGCCTCCAGACAGTAAGGATCCCCAGACGACGCTATGTCGATGGACAGAGTCTCGTCTCCGGAAACAGCTATCCGACCCAGTTTTATAATGGGTTTACGGAGAATTTTTGGCCGAGCCTACGGGATTGGATATCCCACATTAAATTCGGCCTTGTGCCACATTTGACCGCGTGGAGCGGTTGGTAGATATCCTGCTGTTGGAGATTCATTGTGGAATTCACTTTACTCACTTCTAGCAGTTGACTATTTCTTCTACGCGCTTCTGTTGAATCTTATATGTGTTGTTCTTGTCCTAAGTATTATCGTCCATTACCAACCTTCGTGTGATTATTCTATTCAGTAACCTTCCCTAAGTTACAACAGATTCGCCCTTTTTTTCTAATTGGATTCGATACTCACGCCCAAAATTCATATATGGAAGGTTTATTTGACTTTTACGAATCCAAATGCAGGTTGATGGGAGATAATCAAACGAAATATTCTTTGTAAATTTGAAAAATGTCGTAAATTAGTTTTGTCTCTGATTATTGAAACCTACATAAGTCTCCTTCCCAAAATATAGATATAATTAAACTTAGTTTACTATGGCAAATAAATGTCGATGAGGGAAATAATGTATACCGCCGATTTATAATATTGTAAGGTCCAGAAATCAGCATGCATATAACTATCTCAAATACTGACTATCGGCAGAAGGATATATATATATATATATATATATATATATATATATATATATATATATATATATATATATATATATATATCAGAGATCATTAACACCTGAAAAAAAAAACAGCAAATGAATTACTGGAGAATTACGCGTGTTTAAATGTGCGTAAATTTTTGTATATATATATATATATATATATAGAGAGAGAGAGAGAGAGAGAAACTTATAAGAGAAATATCAATTTTCTTCATCAACGTAAAGATCAACGTAATAAAATCCTAAAAGGCGTCACACGAAAAATGTTTTCAACTTTGTCATTAATTTTCTTAATACAGGGTGGGGCAGAGCAACTTGCTTATTTAAATTTGGCGCCCTAAAGCGATGGTTGCTCCAAGGATGGTAGGGATGGACTTATTTGAGAGGGTGGGGCTTAAAGTTTGGTTCTTAACATGCGTTATTTATTTTTTGTTTATTTTTCAGGAACCCCAGTGAGCATCACGGAATGGACGAAGTTGGAAGGCGCTTTCGCTGTTGAGGCATTTTTTTTCAAGCGGTCGCTCAATCGTCGCAACGCAAAGTGCATTCCGTAGACATTTCAATATATGGAAGGTTTATTTGACTTTTACGAATCCAAATGCAGGTTGATGGGAGATAATCAAACGAAATATTCTTTGTAAATTTGAAAAATGTCGTAAATTAGTTTTGTCTCTGATTATTGAAACCTACATAAGTCTCCTTCCCAAAATATAGATATAATTAAACTTAGTTTACTATGGCAAATAAATGTCGATGAGGGAAATAATGTATACCGCCGATTTATAATATTGTAAGGTCCAGAAATCAGCATGCATATAACTATCTCAAATACTGACTATCGGCAGAAGGATATATATATATATATATATATATATATATATATATATATATATATATATATATATATATATATATATATATATATATATATATATATATATATATATATATATATATCAGAGATCATTAACACCTGAAAAAAAAAACAGCAAATGAATTACTGGAGAATTACGCGTGTTTAAATGTGCGTAAATTTTTGTATATATATATATATATATATAGAGAGAGAGAGAGAGAGAGAGAGAAACTTATAAGAGAAATATCAATTTTCTTCATCAACGTAAAGATCAACGTAATAAAATCCTAAAAGGCGTCACACGAAAAATGTTTTCAACTTTGTCATTAATTTTCTTAATACAGGGTGGGGCAGAGCAACTTGCTTATTTAAATTTGGCGCCCTAAAGCGATGGTTGCTCCAAGGATGGTAGGGATGGACTTATTTGAGAGGGTGGGGCTTAAAGTTTGGTTCTTAACATGCGTTATTTATTTTTTGTTTATTTTTCAGGAACCCCAGTGAGCATCACGGAATGGACGAAGTTGGAACGCGCTTTCGCTGTTGAGGCATTTTTTTTCAAGCGGTCGCTCAATCGTCGCAACGCAAAGTGCATTCCGTAGACATTTCAATATTGCCCCCCCCCCCCTGGTCGTGTTCCTGGCCGGCAGTCGATTGTTTCATGGGTAAAAACAACTTTAGGGAAACGGGTGATGTAAAGAAACCTGGCCTCCCACGAACAGCAAGGTGACCCCAAAACATTGACTCAGTGTATAGAGAAGAATGGACGCCATCTTACTGATATCATCTTTAAAACTGGTAAAAATAAAATTTAAATGTTGAACTAGTTGCAGTACAAAGAATTACATGTATACCTGCATTACCTGTGTTTTAATTGATATTCCAAATAAGCAAGTTGCTCTGCCCCACCCTGTATATAATTATATAATTATTAGAAAGAGAATAAAATGATTTATATAAACTTATATAAATCTATACTAAAGTTTCTAAGTTGTTTTTGCGTTCAGTCTTCAGCGGACAATCTGTACGATATTTTTTTAAGCAAATCACCCCAAGCAAGGCAGGAGTGCCACTAGCACTCAAGGGGGTTACAGAGAGTGAGAGTAAGAGTAAAGAGGAGTGTTTGGTAAAAGGATAAATAAAAGGAGAGGGATCAAAGTCAAGGAATCAGAAGATATCGATTGACATTACATTTGAATATTTGAAAATTATAGTTATCAGTGAAGCAACTGATAGGAAGGAAGTTCCACTGACGGGAGGTGCGAGATAAGAAGCTGATGGAGTAGAAGTGATGGCTACATTTAGCCGTTTCGACATTGAAAGTCATGCAGTTTGGGAACCAGTGAAAGTAGCTCGTCGGAGCAGTTGCCATGAAAATAGTTGTAGAAAAGACCGAGGGACGCCACAGCGCGTCTGTGAGAAAGTGACTGTAGACAGGATTCCAGATCAGGACCAATCACGTTGCATATCCGTCTTTGAAATTTGTCGATGACCTTGAAATGAACAGTGGCAGCACTAGACCATATATGGCAGCAGTATTCAATGCAAGGATGAATGGTTGATTTGTAGATTTGAAGGATGGGCTCAGCGCGAGAAAAAAACCATCTGGCACGACACAGAAGCTATAGATTCAATGTAGTTGTTCCACTTCAGGTCAGTGGACAGCGTGAGACCAAGCAGGCGCAGAGAGGCTCTCTCGTGGGGTTGAGCATTGGCCATCCTGGGATGGCAGCGAGAGTATCGTATTTTCTTTATAAATAAGTGATGTCATATATAATTAGATAAATCAATATTTTCACGCTCAATTTCGTATTAAGAAATCGATATTGGTATCATTTACAGAATTTTATCTATATAATACATATATCCTATACATATTTAATAGAAATATTTGCAATAGTTTATTTGGTGGTGTGAGATTTTATTAGGCACCTGGAGAATTGCTCATCATATTGTAACTAAATATATATATATATATATATATATATATATATATATATATATATATATATATATTATAGTTACCGATAATTTTAAAATTTCAAATATATAAAATTTATCATTAATCGTAAGAAAGATATAACCTGAAAAAAGAAAAAGGTATTGCATTGAGTGATGAGAACGCAACATTGGAAATTACGAAAAAAAAATGAACTAAGAACACAAAACAATCAAAAAAGAAATAAAAAAATGCTGGGGTTTTTATCATTTCACTCCAAGCAAGGCAATAAAGCCACTAAGACGCATGGAGTTACTGAGTGTAAAAGAATATAAGAAAAATAAAAACATTAAGTAGCGAGAACAATAAAAGAACAGGAATTAAGAAAACAAAAGATAACAATTGAAAATACATTTAAATTTTTGAAGATCAAACTTGGCTAAAACCGGAAGCGAATTCCACAAGCGAAAAGTGCAAGAAGAGAAACTATTAGTATAAAACTTACGGCTGCATCTTACCCATTTCGACAGTAAAATGATGAGGTTTTCCCGCCAATTTCGTAGTGTGCTTAAATTCATAAATGTAGGCATCATAGAGGAAGGTTCATGAAAACAATGAAAGTATTTAAAGAAAAAGGCTCAGGAATCAACAAGCTATATGTGGCTGCAATATTCAAAGCATGGACGAATGGTAATCTTATAAATATATAAGATAGATTCTGGAGACAAAGACTGTCTAGCACGACACAAAGAACCAACTTTCCTAGTAGCAAACCTAGTAATTAATTCAATATAATTGTTCCACTTCATGTAAGCGGAAAACATTAGCCCGAGAAGGCGCATTGAATCACTCTCCTGGAGGTTAACACCAGTCACGCTGATCGAAGGCAAAAAAAAAAGCTTCTTCAGACGATTAATAGAAAGCAGTTTGGTTTTATAGGCGTTCAAATTAATAAGCGATTCCTTGGCCCAATTAAGAAAAAAATGGAGGTAATCTTTTAGAACAGCTGCTAATTTGACCTTATCGAACCGATCAGAATGATCTGGGGAGTCAAGAGACAATTCCTTTACAATTGGAAGATTTTCCCGGATATAAACATCGGACCATGCATATGTATCCTAGAATCTTTTCGACAATGCGGAAGATAGCCTGTGACAGAGAATTCTTTTGTAGCGATAGAAGAATTTAAATCAATTTCGCTTTCTAGTAATATGCACAATACTAGAATATAAAAACCTTGCTGGTTTTAAGAATGTTACAAAAAATGAGAAAAATCAAAGAGATAATAATCAAAGATTAGTGGACTGACCAATAAGAAAATATTTGAAGAAATTAATATTGCAAATGGGAACAAAGACAAAAGATGCAGAGTATTATAAACACTGGCTCAAAACCTGAAAGTAGACAAATTACGACCTTTAAGTAAATATTACAACGCTAGGTTTGTCGCAGAAGTAAATGCAAACTGATCTGGCAATGGTAGTCTAAACAGTGTTGAATGGATCTTATAGGAAAGCGAGAAGATGGATCTATTTTTGGAAATAGTCAACCAATATGACAGAATTTACAACAGGGTGAGGACGAGTAATGTTTTGGGCCCATATTTCAGGTAGTAAGCAGCGCATGACATACGTAGCGGGCTTGGGCAGGTTGATGACGGAGTGTGGTCTCAGGGAGTTGGCAGTAACACAAAACCTGTTGAGAGCCACAAGAGATAGAGGGAAGTGGAGGGCTATGATCACCTACGTCCCGAAAGGACACGGCACATAAAAAGAAAGATTTCAGAGAGTACAATTGTAAAGCCCTTCAAAGCGGATGATAATATCATGATAAATATCAGGAATAATTAATTTCTTGACCAAGACTTTTTAAATACTGCAGGTCCAACCAAGTGTCTTTAAGTGAAATTATATACTCAAGAAAATATCCTTTCATATTCAACAAACTGACTATTGTCTGTCTTGCTAAAAAAAGCTTTCAAATATACGAATTAGATGGAATGAGCCCCAGACTATCCAGTTATTCCTGCCTTAGAAAACGTGTGCTCCATGATTATATATATATATATATATATATATATATATATATATATATATATTAACTAAAAAGTCACCATATTGGAGGGCTCTTGATTGGGACTTCATCACGATAGATATGAAGATAGCGATAGCTAACAATAAACTACGGAAGAACTCAAAAATTGAACGCTGCATTTAAGTATTGCATTAATATTTAGGCTGGTCTTTTAAAAGTTAAATGATAATTCTTCTGTCGCCACTTAATTTAAAGACGATTTGATTTACGTAGATCTTCACTTCCGTGCAAAAACCTTCATGGGTGACTTTGCTGGATTTCGCTTTTAATTTCGATTATTCCCAAATTTATTTCTAAGTTATAAAAATTGTTATCATACAAAAAATTCGTTTAAAAAAATCAGGTAAAAATAATCCAAAATTTCAAGATCCGACACGGAATCTTTTTCATTTGTGCTATATATATTTAAAGAGATGTTTCGTGGTACAAAATTTTATCACTGCCATGAATAGACAAAAATTAGTTTTATTATTACCACTCATGATATTAGGTTGGTGCAAAAATAATGACGTAATAATGTCGTTTTTTGACGTATTTTTAACCTCAAAAAACAACATTATTACGTCATTATTTTTGCACCAACCTAATAATAAAAAGTAAAAATGAAAAACCGAGTAGCTAACCGGTTTCGTACCTCGCTCAATAGAGTTAAATCGAGGTAAATAGAGTAAATTATATAATAAAAAAAATGGATACAGGTTATTGGTGGGAAGGAAAAAATATTTAATATGTAATTAGTAATATGTAATTAGTTGGATGCCTAATATAAAGTCCTTCTGTTTACAAAGAGAAGGCTTTAATGATAGAATATAGATGGCCTCCGACACTTTTAGGTGGTAATTTGAGTGGGACTTGCTAAGGATGGTAAAAGCGTCCGCACTAAAACTAACATCACAATTATGACTATTTGTAAGGTGTTCTGCGATGGAAGACCCGTATGTATTGGTCAAAATGTCCGAGGGAGTGTACTTCCAGTTTCAGATTTTCGCTGGAACGTGTTGTTTTATTCTAACATTTAGCCTTTGCGTCGTTCTCCCTATGTAGTGCGAACCGCAACTACATTTAAAGGAATAAATTAATGAACTGTTATGATGTGGTGGAAGAACATCCTTACGTATAGACGGAAGGACAGGCCTGGCAGAGAAAACAACACGAGTGTTAGCTGCAAAGTAACAATGTCGAACTGCGTTAGAAACCTGCTTAGCAAACCTATCACTGATACAACCTATCCAAGGAAGGCGTATGTACACAGGACATCTTTTTACTATAGTAGGTTTCACTTTGTTAAATTCAGAAATTTTGTTCTTAATAATTGCTTGAATAATGCCCAATGGGTAGGCATTGTTGCAGAGAGTAGAATCCAACTTGATGTCCGAACAGATCATGAGAGCCCTATAGCTAAGGGTCTTAATTAAATTAATTTTGCGTTTCTTGAGACAAAAAGAATCCTAACGGACATACAAACCAGTAAACGTCGGTTTACGGTACACAGAAGTAATAAAACCTGACGTAGATCTGCTGACGAGTACATCGAGAAAGGGAAGAGATGAATCAACCTCCTTTTCCTGTGTAATTTTCAGGGCCGGATGTATATTGTTAAGGTCGCAAGAAATTGGTCCGCTTTAATCTCGCTAACGAAGAGGCAAAAGGTGTCATCGACGTAACGGAAATAAACGTCAGATTTATCAGATTTTAGTAGTACACTCTCTTCCTGGAAACCAACAAAGATATTTGCTAAGATGGGCCCCAAAGGGGAACCCATGGAAACACCATCAATCTGCCTGTACATGATGCCGTCGAAACTGAACTCAACTGACATCGTGGCAAATTTCATCAGTTCAACAAACACGTCTTCCAGAATAACAGGCGGAGACAATTGATTATGATACAATGCTTATCGATAGTCTCAACAAGTAGAACGCAAGTAAATATACTGGCGATATCATATGAACACATAAATTTATCCGTAGGCGAATAACACTGCATAAAACGGGAGAATTCAAATGAATCTTTAATACAAGCAGAGTTATACTGCTTCAAAACCAGTTGCAGTATAGTGGAAAGCCATTTAGCCACACTGTGTTGAGAAGATCCAATCATAGATAGATTACGTCTCAATGGTGGTCCAACTTTATGAGTTTTGGGTAAGCCATAGAGACGTGGACGAATGGAGCCCGAGGGTCTAATCAAATTTGAAATATCAGTGGACAATTTTCCACTTTTTACCCACTTAACCAGACGTTTTTGGAACTTGGCCTCAATAGATAATGTAGAATCAAATTTATCTATGGAGCCTAACCGGACAAATTTAGAGGAATCCCCAAGAATTGTCATCATCTTGTTAACATAATCCTGATGGTCAAGGATAACGACGCCAGTACCTTTGTCAGGTTTCGTAATTACTAAAGGTTTATTATTATGAAATGTTTTAATTACCCGAAATTACTCCTCGTTCCACTTCGATTCATTATGTGAAACAGGAGTAGCTGTCTGCGTAACAATGTGCTATATTATTCAAATTTGCCTTGAGGTCGCTGACTTTGCTATCAGATTCAGGTTGGAGTTAAGCTAGCTGCGCGAACAAAACCTCAAACTCCGAATACACCGGGGGGATACAAAATCCAGTCCGTGCGAGAGGATTGATAGTTCAAGCTCGGAGAACTGGTATGAAGACAGATTCAATTCAAGATATATATATATATATATATATATATATATATATATATATATATATATATATATATATATATATATATATATATATATAAACTGACGTATTTTGCAGAGAAAACGTTAAAATTTCCCTTCCTCTCTGCCGTGCAACGTTAGCCAAGAATATCTGACTGATACCAATTCGGTCGGTTTTCGATCCCGGCTTGAAACAATCGGACATCTAGCCACACTGAACAGTCTGTCTGTGCATGACTATATATATATATATATATATATGTTTAAATAAATTTCTTTTTGTAAAAAAACTCTATAATAGCAAGGAACATGCATAATTTCTTATTTAATTTTAAATTACAAGGGCATATTGATGTAAATTTAGTAAAACTGAAAACAACTGGTTTCGTCCAAGCTTATCAAGTTTTATTCTGGGAATTAAAACGACAAATGTGTAAATCAGTTTATAAGATGACTAATGTGGGGAAAAATCAAGGAAAATTAGACATCAATAATATTCAGACCCAGCAAGCAATTCCTCTTCAGGCTTGCGGGATCTGATACATAAGGTCTCTAGAAGCTTGAGATGATATAATTAATATGACTGAGATAGAATAGAGAAACGCTCAACACCTCACACACACACACACGCGTACATATATATATATATATATATATATATATATATATATATATATATATATATAATGGACTCTCTCGTCGGTTTCGACGTATGAGGATCTTACAGTTTATTGATTCAGTTATGAAATTTTGTGCAATAATCTTAAGTGGCACTTAAGACCCGCTAGTGGTTTACAAAGGAGGCCACGCATGGAGCAAGTGTGAGGATTGTGAGATGAGATCACTGTTAGATTGGCTGACCTTTTAGATCTTGCTCTCGCTCCTTGAAGATGATTCAGGCAAGCAGACTGAAAATTGGTGAGTCCACTAAAACACGTTGATCTCCATTCTACCCGCTCCAAGGTTAAGCGCTCAAAGGTGTTATGTGGTATATTAACTGCTGACAAGTTGCTTTTCGCCTTGTCTTTGTATCTTATCCATGGGCGTCCTACATTCCTACATACATATATATATATATATATATATATATATATATATATATATATATATACGATATACACGATAAACTAAAACAATATCCAAGCAGAGATCTCTGGGAAACCATAAAATTAAAAAGCAGAAAAGTTAACAATTTCATTGATGAAAATAATAAAATGTCGAAGAACCCATATATAATAATAAAATAATTTATTCATGTATATGTGACGAGTTTATATGGCCGACATCTTTTAGCTTTATTTATTAATAAAAAGTTATGTTGCAATAAATTATTTTACATAATAAAATTGACACTCCCATAACAAGTTATCAATACTTTTTAATAAAGGCATATATTATCAGCTGAAACTTCCACGTGTTTAGTGCTTAGGTTGGTGCAAAAATAATGTCGTTTTCTCACATATGTTACTATGTGAGAAAACGACATTATTTTTTGCACCAACCTAATATATAAGTGTATCCTGGTTATTACTGATTTTATTGTGTAAACATTGCCTTTCATAATAAAATCTGATATAATATATCTATGCATATCTATATATGTATTTGCGTATCTATGTACGATGAAGAGGCATATCGTACATAAAGGTTTTAGCTGGGAGTCTTGGAACATATCCCCCGCGGATAAGTGGGAAGGATTGTATTTAACACATATATATGCATGGAAAAAAAAAACTTATGAAAAAACAAAAAAAAAATGTGAAAGGAAAAAATGACGTACTTCTTTTTCATTTTCTATATAATTTAAAATGTATTTATTTGGTAATTATTCTTCAAAAGTGGAGAAGCTTTCTGTGCACTCTTTGAGGTCGAATAACATAGTCCTGATCTTGCTTCTGTCTCTCTCAATCTAAGTCGATAATTAATTAAAATCAAAGGAGCGGATTTCTTTTGAAGTTAGCTGGCTTTGTCTATGGCGGCCGTTTCCCGCCTTTCGACGACATCACACTCGGCCGGGTAAACAGCTCCTCTTTTCGATTTCATCGGCTTTTGGTTCCGCTTTTTCCCATCTGAAAAGCAAACAAGGCAAGAGATGAAAAAAAAGCAAAGTTCGCCTAATTAAGGCCGATCAATGAAAATAGCTTTCTTTCAACAAACATCTTCATAAGACTTTGACTTGACAACTCATCGTTCATCTGGCCTCAGTCAAAAGCACTGATTTTTCTTATTTTTCTTCTTCTTCTTCTTCTTCTTCTTCTTATTATTATTATTATTATTATTATTATCATTATTATTATTATTATTATTATTACTGAACGGTCGAACTAGAGATCAAGTGACAGCAAGTATTGTCGAGACTCACCTCCTACTCAGTTATATTCATGGCATTACAGTCTTTGTCTGTCTGTGCCCAAGGTTGACTGGCAATCAAAATGTACTCCAAGAACAATATATATTTTATGAAAAAAGAAGCAGTTCTAATGAATTTTAAAATTCATTAGAACTGTTTCTTTTTTTTCATTACGAGAGTAATGTAAAATGTGAATTAGTCGATTTAGGGGAAACTATTAAGTGAACTATCGATTGAAAATTCAGTACAGCTGACAAGCAGATCAGCTGACAGGTGTTACGGGAAATCATCCTGACTCAAAGTTCAGCAAGCAATTTTGGAAACGCTTTGATAGTAGGGAATGTTTGATTATCACGAGTGTAGCTAAATGGCAAGATTCCAAAATATAACTTCAACAAGACAACATAAAATACACATATCACAGCATTTAGTAATTATGTCCACACAAACATGTATATGCACAAAAGCTGAGTATCATCTACCATGTATTCAATTGTGAAAGTAGAATAAAATATATTTTTATTACTTCTAAGCTCCTAAGAAAATTGAATTCCGACATTAAATGACCCATAAGGAGTTGATATAGCGTTAAACAAACAAAAATAAACGAAAAAACTATTCTATCCGTCTGTAAGACGTTATGGCCAGGAATCTCAACATCCCTTTATCAGTCCTCTTTTTATGCACATCTTTCAATACAGGGTACGAAATGATTAATTGTTTCAGTCAAGGGGAAGACCTATTCCAATTTACTGTCAATTCTGACAAGTTTTATGTTACTTAGACCATCTTAATCATACATTATTATATTTTCCACTTGCTATTTAGCATCAACAATAACTGCTGGTTTTTCACGACCGTGCAAAAATCAGGAAGTCCTCTTTTCGTATTCTAGTGAATTTTAGCAGTATTTCCGTCTTGATAGTCTCAATTCTATCAGGGTTATCTAATTCTCCTGGGTTTTTTTTCCTAAGCTAAGAGTATATGTATATATATTCGTATAAAATGTCGCACATCCAGAACAATTTCAGGAAAAATAGTTCAAGATATATAAGTATTATATTCGAGCAAATTTCGAAATTCAACTCGTTATTATCAGAAACATCTATGTTATCCGTTACAATAGGGAATATTTTATTAATTTCATCATGGAGTGTATTTTAGAATCACTATCTTTCTAATTTAAATGAATGTGTATCGAATGCAAATAACATCATATGCAGAGTTTTTTTTATCTTTATACATTAAACAAATATTGCGTTAGGAGTTAGAAAGTATGAAAATGCAAAAGGACAAAGATATTCAATTCTTTAAAATGTTTTAAGCCTTTTTATAATTGTATAATTACTTGTTTTTCTTTGCAATGGGCCGTATATATTTGTGCAATGTTAATAGTCATATTAGTATATTGTGAGCAGCGTTAATCAATATATGTACAAATAGTACTAAGTCTTAATGTAGCAAGTTAACCTGCGAGAGTATGTAGCAGTGTGAGAATGTAGCAGGTGTGAGAATGTAGCAGGTGTGAGAGTGTAGCAGGTGTGAGAATGTAGCAGGTGTGAGAGTGTAGCAGGTGTGAGAATGTAGCAGGTGTGAGAATATAGCAGCTGTGAGAATATAGCAGGTGTGAGAATGTAGCAGGTGTGAGAATATAGTAGGTGTAAGAATGTAGCAGGTGTGAGAATATAGTAGGTGTAAGAATGTAGCAGGTGTGAGAATATAATAGGTGTGAGAATGTAGCAGGTGTGAGAATATAGCAGGTGTGAGAATTTAGCAGGTGTGAGAATATAGCAGGTGTGAGAATGTAGCAGCTGTGAGAATATAGCAGGTGTGAGAATTTAGCAGGTGTGAGAATATAGCAGGTGTGAGAATTTAGCAGGTGTGAGAATATAGCAGGTGTGAGAATAAAGATAAGAAAATAAAATATAAGGATTTAATTTTTTTTTTTTTTATCCGTATAATTTTTGCTATATTTTCTGTTTGTTTGTTTTTTAGTATATGTTGTTCTTTGTTTATTAGCTGTTTTATTATTATTTCCTTTGATTTCTAGTGCATACTTATTTCTTTCCAGGTCACAACTAGAAACCTAAGGCCAGTAATGACATCATGGCATTTTCCACTGAGTATTTTCTGAGGGAAAAAAATCACACACATTTTACATTAAAAATGAAATTTCGTAAGGTATGGACTGTTCTTTTGAGTACAATGTTTTGTATTTTTTTCAAAACTTGTGCTATCAGTAATCCCTTCAGTAATTCTATCAGATCCTATTCCAATCAATACGCGGGCTCCAACTACAACTGGAATTGTTGATGTCCTCATCATTATTTTTATTATTATTTACAATCGGCCAAAAGACAAGAGAATTAATGAAGAACGTTGTTTTACACAAGGGTAATTTTTAAGGTGCAGTGTCACTGGTAATGATTAGGTTAGATATTTGAAATGTTTTATAAGAAATCATAGATATTTATATCAATCGTTAAGTGATATTTACGACAGAATTATATTTCTTATCGTGTTTATAGTTACGATGCATTTGGTGATAACAAAATAAATGGATAATGCTTTTATTTAACTCAAGATTAATGTTTGTGTTATTTTTGTTAAAAAATTGTGTTATGTCATCCATTTATTTTAATTTATTAAATGTACGCGAAGAAAAATGAGTTATGGTCGTTCGAACATTTTATTTATTTATTGTAACAACGTGATGGCAGTTATCATACACAGATACAAATATATTGTTTAATATTTGCTCTATTTATTCGTTACACTCAACATAGGATATAGAACGTTTATAGATAGAGAGAGTGACCAAGATCCTGATCTGACGATAGCTTAATATCTCCGATATTAAGCCCACTTTTCGTATATAGAACCAATTTTAAACGAAATATTTATGGATAGCCACTTATACGGTCGATTTCTCTCATTTGATTGTATCGATCTTGGAAGACGACCCGAGCATGTGGTAACGTTGGGAAGTGACTGAATTGATCCAAACCTTGTGAAGGAAAATGGGGAGACGAAACTCTTCGGAAACTCTCGATGGCTATGATATTTTGATATCGTGACGAGAGTTTGAGCGTACCATACTTGTTCTACACTTTGGCTTTGTGAAACACAAATATACCTTAGCAGGCGTCTGCTACAGGGATTGTGTGTATCCGGAAACGAGCAGTCATTATAATTATCCAAATATATTTGAATAGAATCAAATATCAGCGTTGTTTTTATTTACATGTTTCAAGTTAACAGATAAGATCTCGTACGTCCATATCAAATTTATAAAGAAATAGTTCAAAGTTCATAATGTTTTTGTCTAAGTACTTTCGTCTATCACTAGTCATTATAAAGAACACTATCAGTTACACTAAATTATATCAACGTTAATTGAAATAATTACCATTTATTTCAATTAATTTGGTAATTAACTAAATTGGCGTTTATATAATTTCTTTTATTTTCCTAAAAAAGATGTCATCAAGAGATCACTCACACTGAAGAATTTTTTTTTATATGTTCATGCAGTGTGCCAACAAAAAAATCGGGAATTTTATCACTCAAGTTGGTAGATAGCAAGGTTGCTTCGTAAGCTACTGATCTTTGACTGCTCTACTTTAGTTGCCTTGAACCAGACGGAGTCACACTTAATGATCAACAAAAATAATTTTTCCACCCCTCTCCCTACTCCCAGTCACCCACAAAAGATACATATTACATAATGACTCCTTCATATATATATATATATATATATATATATATATATATATATATATATATATATATATATGGACTCTCCCGTCGTATTCGATGTATGAGGATCAGCAACTCAGTTCCTAGGAACTGTCAGCCCAAACCAGCACATATGATTTGATTACAGTGGTGAAGGTTCCGTGCAGAACCATCCAAACTTTTTGAAGGGCCGAATACAGAGACCTGGTGCACTAAGTGCCACAAGGGCCCCAAACGACCCTCCGCAGGTTTTGAATTCAGAGTTGTCCTTCTCCAAGACCAGTTGCCATACAAGATTATAGTACCCAGTCTGTTCTGCTAATTACCAATAGCTGGGTGCGGGGGAGAAAAAAGGATTCATAACTTTCCCAAGGGTATGTAATGGATTCGAACTCGGCTCTCCTATATATATATATATATATATATATATATATATATATATATATATATATATATATATATATATTAATTTCAATAAAGGTGCAATTAATTTACAAATTCATGAATTATTCATACATAAAACAGACATTCATGAAAGTATTTGTATTTGTAATTGTTTTTTGTATGAATAATTCATGAATTTGTAAATTAATTGCACCTTTATTGAAATTAAAATAACTGATCCAAGTGCAACTTTCGGATAATAAGTGCGACATTACTGTAATTATTGAACAATATAGTTCATGCCACTTTGACGGAAAATTTACCAGTAAAAAAGAATTCTCTTATCACTACATTTGTACATAAACGCAGAACCTTAACCTTAAAATTTAAATTCAAACTCAGCGTTGCGACTGCATGTTCCAAAACAATAACACATTTCTCATAGGATTTTTCGGATTACAACCTTGTTTTCGTTGTCCACTTATTACTGAGAGTAAAAACAAGAACACAATCTATTTCATACCTGAGGATGTCTGTAGGAACAGACGAAAGCTTGTAAAATAAAAAGACCTAGTGCAACTGAAATTTATAAAACAGGATCTTTTCATTCATAAACAGGTTCGGGGTTTTTGTATATTATTTGAATTGTTCGCGAAGATGGATTTCTCGCCATTTAAATCATTAACCTTTGTATTTTTTTTATGTATGAATAATTCATGAATATATATATATAATTATATATATAAACTGGTTTGTGTATTATTATAATATTACTTTCACATACTCAAATATACTAGTAGTTTGTAAATGCACATGCATAACTAGATAATGTGTATTTTAATGGGCAAAAAAAGAATCACTTAAATATATATGTCACGGTTTAATTTACTTCAAAGGCCCTTCAATTGTGAGTAGTGTCCTGATATTAAAACCGCTTTTACTTCAATATAGGTTTATAAAGTCGAGCCAAAAGTGTTGTCCCTATAAAAGTATCACCCGGGGCGAACCATTCCCCTGAGCTCCAAGCTACGTCACTGCGTAATAACTGAGGTAATTGTATTTCAAGCCCAAGACTATAACAAAATTCTGAATACTGATTTCAATGAGAATTAGAAGATTGGCGCAGCACAATCATTTATCTCACTAATGTGGTCCATTCACAGAGACTAAGCTTAGTAAAGTTAATATATATATATATATATATATATATATATATATATATATATATATATATATATATATATGTATAGCGCAGTAAAGTTAATATATCTATACATATATATATATATATAGTAGGATGTATCTATATACATATATATGTATATGTATATATATATATATATATATATATATATATATGTATACATACATGTGTGTGTATACATGTGTGTGTATACATATGTGTGTATACATACATGCGTGTGTATATATATATATATATATATATATATATATATATGCATATATATATATATATATATATATATATATATATATATATATATATGTATATATGTATATATATATGCTAATTCTTTAAATGAAAGAGAGGAAAAATGATAATAAAAGAGAATGAGAAAGAAAGAGTGATTGAAAGCCATTGGAAAAAAGAATAAGCAAATGAATGTGAGAGAATGAGAGTAAATGAGAGAGATTGGAAAAGAGTGTGAACGAGCAAGAGAGTGAAAGATATCGAGAAGTGAGAAAGAACGATTTAATAAGCATATGAAAAGTGATAGTGACTGAGCTTTAGTAAAATAGAGAAAGAGAGAGTGAGAGGTTAGATAGACTACAATATAGAGAGATGAGAATGAGTGTAAGACTCAGAGAGCGAGTGAGTGGGAACGGTGGATACAGCGAGTAAGCGAGAGAATGCGAAAAAATGATTTAGAAAGTGTTACAGCCACAGTGAGAGGGGGAAGAGAATCTTAGAGATTGTGAGTAAGAGATAGAGAAAAAAATGCGAGGGTGGGCTAAAGTGAGGAGAGAGATAGTCTAAGATAAAGTATGAGGATGCTGGGATAGAATGAAAAAGAGAGCGTGAAAGAGTGAAACGGTAGAGGGTGTAAGGGATAGAGCGAGGACAATTGAAAAAGAGACAGGAAGAATGTGTGAATGGAAGAGAGAGAGAGAGAGGAGAAAAAAGAATAAGAGTGATAATGAACACACGAGAAAGAGAAAGATCGATATCCAATCAAATACGTCACTGCGTCTGCAGGGTTTTGCGCAATATGAGAAAATATTAGCAATTAATTTAACGAAAATCATTCGCTTTTATCATTAATGACTGATTTCAAAAACTAAACAGCGAATTCAGTTTAAAGATTTCTCATGAAATTTAATTCCGATTTTCCTTGTCAATTACAATTTATTATTAATACGACGTCTATCGAAAATAATCTGGCCGTTTAATATTAATAGAAAGTAACCTACCCAGGAAAATGGCGTTTTAGTCCCCTTCAAAATACTCTCCTTGGAAGCTCACACACTTATCCCATTGTCTCTTCAACCTTTCAAAACAATCTGAAGCGTCCTCTTTTCAGATGTGTTTCATTGAATATCACTATCATCTATTGCCTAAAATCTCATCCCATGCAAAAATATATTTTTTAGCTTTAGAAAACGCCTAAATTTGCAGAGAGACAAGTTTGAATTGCAGTGGGAAATTATGCAAGATTTTGTCAAAAAGCATATTCGGCCACACACTATCCAAGCACATTCAATAACATCTCATTGACGACTGAGTCACTGAAAAATGAATATCTTCTCACCTATTTACAGTGCCGACCTTTCTGACCTCTTAGTAAGGTACATCAAAACCGAGAAACTTGACTTATTCAAAATGGCTAGAGACTTTCCTGGCAGACCTTGTATTACTCAAGCATATTGTTTGTAGATTTTGCTACGGATTGTGTAAAGGCAAGTTACTTCAAACCATAATGCTCAAGTAGAACACTTTTCAGTTCTCTCCAGGATCAGCAGATTTGCCAAATCAAAATATGAGACATCAATGTTCAAATTTAATTTCAAATAATTTCTCGTATATAATTATCTTTTATTTTTATTTCTCAATTAAACATAAAAAAATTAAATGTAAATTAGAATCATGTCCCTAGTTCCCTTTGGTAAATCGAACTCTAGTTGTGTAGGAAGGTTTAAATATTTTTCCAATTTATTATCCAAGACAATAATTATAAAATCCAAATAATTCACCCAAAGACTTGAATTGGACCTCGATGCGAACTAAAAACAATCATTTCTATTAAATCGCTGATTTCAACAGACGACAATGAAAGAAAATGGTGAGAAATGCCATACTATTCGACAATGAAGACGCACAGATAAAGAAAGAAGCGACATTTGACCCTACAATGAGAAGCTTTAACCGTGTGAGCTCATATGAATATATATTTGCTACACGAACT